>JAANDH010000367.1:58496-146963 GCA_011799765.1 Nymphaea thermarum
GCGATGAGAAAGAACAAATGGACAATTGATCACTCTTCACCCCACAACAAATGAGGTTGCAAAAAGGAGAAATAATACCTTGATGGAAATGGTTAAATCTCTGATGGTGCAAGCACAACTAACTACTCATTTTTGGAAGATGGTTTATTGACAATGACACATGTTTTTAACTGCATTCTTATTCATCAACTCCTTATGAATTGTGGAGAGACAGACAATCAAACTTTATCAACTTAAGACCTTGGGGTCAGCTGCATATGTTCATGATCATGTTCATCCACATACGAAATTGGGTCCGAGAGAAAAAAACAAATGCATCTTTATTAGATACTCTAAGCTCCTCGAGAGATATGTATTCATAGGAGACAATATTGATGGATGTATTCCTGAAGTAGGCTCTTGGGATGCTACATTATGAATTTCCTAAAAATGGTGATAGAGAGAGTTATTCAACTACATGAGTTGAATGATCTCGAACAAGTAAATATACTATTATTCAAGAAACTGAAATACAAAATGAAATGTGTCAGTCACAACTAGATAGTGGGAGTGAATCCCGTATAGAACAAAATGTCAGTGCAATTGTGACACCTCGTCAAAGTATGAAGAAGGTTCCGTGACACGTGTTTGACATAGAAAGAGAAGCTATGGTGGTAGTGCCAGTAACATTGGCATTTCAAAATCTATGCGAGAAGCTCTCTTTAGCCCAGAAAAAGAAAAGTAGAAGAGTGCAATAAAAGAGATGAGATCCATAAACATCAATAAGGTATGGAAACTTATTGATCTTCCTTCAAGAAGGAAAGCTATTGAGAACAAATGAGATCTTAATATAAAGATAAACACTCAAATGTATATTGAGAGATTTAAGGCTTGCCAAAAACCATATGAGACAACAAAAATGAAAGCATGTTATTTTTTTTATTGATGATATACTACTAGCTAGTAATGACAAAAAGTTACTGGAATAAATGAAGCATTGGTTGTCTATTCATTTTGAGATGAAAGGCATGAATGAAACAATATTCATTTAGACATTGAAATTAAAAGATATCGCTTAAAAAAACTTCTTGCACTCTTACAAGAGTCATGCATAAATAAGGTTTTAAAGCAATTTATGCAAAACTACAAAACAGTTGATACTCTAATGAGAAAAGGTGATAGTCTATCAATAAAAATATGTAACATTAGATGAGAAAAATCAAATGTCAGAAGTACCATATTCTAATGTGGTTGGCAGTTTACAAGACAGACATATGTTATTATGATCACTTGGTACCAGTCAAACCCTATGCATACTCGTTGAAAAGCTATGAAGAGAAACATGTGGTACTTAAAAAGGCATTGAAAAACTCAAGTTATGTAAACAGATGCCCATATGCATCGATTATCATGTAGATGAGTAATGTTATTTTTCTTAGCAATTTCTATCAGACAAAATTTTGGCATTAGAATGAGGTGTCTTATCTTTTAACAAACTAAATCTTATTAGATCTTTCAAGAAAATTTCTGGAAAGAAATTGGAAGTGCTTGGTGGTTCCTCAACAAGTTCAATCAGTTGGACTCGTTATATAGCTTTCAGGACATGATGAGAAATGAAAGGGACTGGTAAAAGCATTATAAAGTTGATTGAAAATCCTTAATGCCTCTATTACCTGAGATAAGCTGGGAGAGTATCTTATCTTTTGTGAAACATTCCCCAACTCGGGAACAATTGCAAATTTTTTTTGTCAATTCTAATGTATCAAACACAAGAAAGAAAGAGATTCATGTTCTTGTTTACTTACCAAAGAAACCCTAAGCCTTAGAGATCAGGCAAATAATACCTGCAAGACTAACATAAAAGTCTTTCATATTTCAAGTATGCTATTTGAAATCCAGCAAGGAAGCCAAACTTCACTATAAGAAAATTTATGCCATGGTGATAAATTGCGTTTCTTTTTCATATTTGATTATTAGCGAGCATTGAGGACTGTTGCAATTTCCCCCAAATTCGTAGGGTTTTTGGGGTTTACTTGTGGTCTGTAAACAATCAATAATTGTTGGTAGTAGTGAGGTTCACAATCTCAACATCATTCGCTAGAGAACATTCAAGGGAACTCCATATCGAACACTACATTTGGGCAAACATGTTTGTCTGCTTACTGGGGAGCTGTGTCCTATAATCTTCTGATGAGATTGCATTAAGAGGCATGCCTTGTATATTGAACCCATAAACTGCCTTCAACTGGAACCTAGTACTAGACCATTAGACATATTCACACGCATCATATGATCTAAACTCTGATTTTAAGGCAATGTCCATGACAGAATAGAGACTCCATCATTTACTTAAGGAAACTATATAACCTGCTTGAACCAGAGCAAGCTACGGTTCATGATGTAAGCATCGATGATGACACAATCTGGAACAGTCCTTGGCTTTGAATGATGAATTTAACTGACACATCATGTCCGGACTTGCTTTTTCTGTAAGATCATAATGCAACTTTTGCAGATGGTTGGTTGTATGAATCATTCATCATCTCATGGTTACAGAATGAAGTGGACCCACTGCAGTAGTCCAACACCATTCAATCAAGCTCAATTACTGGGGTCTTGACCCATCAAAGAGAAACACATATCAGCAATAAAAACTACTTTAAAGAAAAAGAGAAGATACCTGTTCTGACCGTGCTCTCAAATTATGCTATCAACAATTCAATGCTAGAACTTTTGAGAACTTCTAAAACTATGATTTTTCTTTGCTTGTAGTAGACAAGGTTTTAGAGAAAATGATGGGTCAACACTCTGTTGTGCTTAAGCTGCATAATATTGTTCTATCTGTTTTTCAGAGAAGAATATCATAAATACGCTTAGTTATGTAATTCCTTAACTAACTATACGTCCAAGGTCAAAGCATGACATTTCTCTTAAGGAGGCATGGACTCACAACTTGAGTGAAAAATAAATGCAGACCCAATTGGCCACTAAAAAGAACAGCGATGAATAAGAGAACAAAAAATAGGTTTATAAAACAAGCAAGCCTTCAAAACAAACTATGTAATTTACATTATCTAATACAATGTTTCTGAAAAAGGAAACAAACCAAGATCAAAGATGACATCTAGGATTGTACAAAAACTTCACCATCAACCATTACCATACGTTGCAAGCAACAAACCAGCTGACTTTCTAATAGAATTATGAACCTCAAGAGTGTCACACTATGAAGAAAAACACTTTTAAAGAAGAGAAAGGATACATTGAACCTACAATCGTTGGGCTAAGACCCAGAATACATAGCAAGAGATGCTGGGTCTATGAATAACCCAATGATGACCACAAACTCAGCAGAGATTTTGCAAACTACCAAAAAGCAATTGGTGAAACTTGCTAGACTCATTATCTTCAGCCTTTGGTTCTCATTATTGTGATGCTCCCTTTTCCTCCTTCAGTTTGGATTTTAGTCAGGGCAACAACAGGCTTCCCTGAAAATGCAGAAGTAGGATATGATGAAGCAGCATCCTTGCTCTTCTTGTATTTTGACCTCGATGCTGGTGGAGTGAGTATCCGTTGATTGATGTCACTTAAGGTTACAGCTCCTTGCATTCCACATGGCTTAATGAGTGTAAATGGGTATGCAACAGGGGCAGATGGTTTGTTGGGAGTTTCAGTGGATGACGGAGTACCTGATAACAACGAAAATGTTAGGAACAAAAGAAAGCACAGTTGCTCAAACTCCAAGTAAAACCAACAATGCTACTTTTATCATTTCATAGCAGGCCAGACTCCAAGCAAGCAGCCTCAATTCAACTCTTCCTCATGTATTTTACACTTCAGGTGAAGCTTATTGGAATCTAAAGCAATTTATTCAGAGAAAGTATTGGTACAGGTATTTAGACTTCGGTTGAAGCTTCTTGGAATTCAAATTTGGAAAGAAAAAAAAAAGATTGTCACGGTCACTTAATTTAATCCTTGAAAAAGTAGGCTCAAGAATGACAATTTCAGATGACTTTGAAAATTATAGTCCAGAAGACATACCTGAAAAATAAGTAGAAGGAGCTTGAGGTGTAGAGTCTGTAGACTGCCATGCATTCATTTCTGTTTGAGGTGGCATGGTACAAAATTCTATAAGAAGATCAAAACAGAAATAGACATATCAATGTTTTTGCTTTTTCGCACTGAAAAGAACTTTAGGCATGAGTAGAATACACTTAACCAACCTGATACATCAATTTGTTCCTCAGAGATGCCTGAGAAGTTGCTGCAAAGTTTAAATTGATGCTCAGTAAGCTACTAAAGATGTATTATCATCTTCGTTATCTTACTGCTAAATGTTATGTTTATTAGAATTATTTATTACTATTTTATTGTTGTTGTTGTTATCATTATCCCTTCTTACTACTGTTATTATAAAAAAATAATCCGTAATTACATGTCATCTGAACTGATCTGCATGTCTTGATCATTGAAGCACTCGACAAGCCATCCGTCTGGTGACTGATCCAGGTATTCACTACCAGACCCGCAACCTTCTGGTACATGGAACCACGTAACTAGAAGTTAATAAAACCTTAAAAGTTGAATGAATGTCATGTGCGAACCAGGATCTCATTTAACACAAACAAATATTTACATGTAAAAACAATAAATACGTACAGCCCAACCTTAAGCAAAAAAGATATCCATGCTTCTGCAAGCGTGGAAGTAGGGATGGATGATAATCCGATAACATACATTAAGAGAGTCAATTGTATGATGGAAGTAGAGAACGTGTATGCTCGAGACCACACATTTGATTGCTATACTAGGAGACAAACCTGGAAGCCTTGAAGCCCAGAGTTGACCTTCAGGGACTGAACCTGAAAAATACAGATCTGCGCTTACTCCTATTAAAGAGTCCTCCCTAACCTGATCAAAAGAAGAATGCTTCCTCAGGTTCAAATTTCAACCCCAAGAAGGATCAAACACCTTCAACTGAACCAAAATAATCCAACCAAAAGAAAATAAAATTAATAGTACAGAAATCTTCACGAACCTTAGATTTAAACAAAGCTGATGACTTTTTCTCATCAGAAGTACATACAGTCATTTCTGGTGAAAACTGCAACATGCGCCGCCTTTTCAGTTGAGATGAAGAGCTCCTATATTCTTCCATCCCCTTATCAGTTACCTCTGAGGTTACAAGATGCAGGTTATAGATAATGATGTGAACTTCCGATATAAGCTTCCTTTTAGTAATGAACAAACAATGCAGCTTTTTATCTATTTAAGAGAGGCGTACCTTGATCAGTGACAAAGGAAACAGGATAGTCAGAACCAGCATAGTCCTTTATCGGAGTCGTCTCGTCAAACACACACCACGAATTCTTGGCACCTTGCTCCAGTTCATCCCAGAGGCAATGAGAAATATCTACACAAAGCTAAGTTTTCATTACAAAAGCAAATTGACGCCACTTTGAAGAACAAAACCACAAATCATTCAACGGAAACATACCAAGGGGAGAGTCTGATTGGAAACGTATGTCATCCTGCCACTCCCAGGGCTCGTTACTGAACATTTTTACACAAAAAGAGTACAAGCAGAAAAATAAAAAATTTGAGATGTATATATCGCAGTAATCAGACTAACACTCCGCTCTCTACTGAAATTGGCATAAAAAGCCTCTCCCAAGACCAGTATATTATTTAAAACTTTATTAAAAGGCCAGCCTTGCACTTTTGACAGCATTGGCATCAAAGAAAGGTTAAGAAAGCAGGATTTTTAAAAAAGTAGAGAAACATTTCAAAATGAAAAAATGACCAGAACAGAAAAGAAACCAAATGGTAAAAATTGGGAGTTGTAGATCTCGAAACGGAGAACTGTGCAGTCATAAACAAACCACAAAGTCCCCATTCGCAGTAAGAAAAGGCTAATCTACAAAAGAATGTGAAATCAAAGACTACAATGAACCAAACAAATACAAAAAAAAAAGGACCTAAATCTGTGCATAAGAAAACATACGCATACTTTGGTCGCAAAATCATCATGCAACACCAATCAGATCCATTTGGGCACATTCATCAATGACACCCCAAGAAACAGACCACCCAGCAACTGAATCCCCAAAGCTTTTCCAAAAAAGAAAAATCGTAAAACAACAAAAGAAAAAATTGTGGCATTGTGGAAAACCACCATTTTCGCGTGAAACCCAACAGGAATAAATTCATGGGAGAGAGAAAAAAAAATACCTCGCGTTCGCTAAATCCATGCGTTGTTGGTGGCAACTGGCAAGGACTCGGCCTTAACAGCAGTAGACTCTGCTCCAGACCATTTAAAGTAGCCGTTAGGACCCCTTATTGTTATTATCACTCCTTTTTTGTGCCTTTCGCTATTTTAGAGAGAAACACAGGGAGATTAGTTACTACAGGCTACCGGTTTATAAAAGATTAATCAGTTTTAATTATTTAATCAAACAAGTTAGCAATAAATGATCATAATAACTCCTTGAATCACTCTATTACACAAATGAAAATACCAGTCATGCAAGCCAATGACAAGAACACACACACACTCTCTCTCTCTCTCTTTTTCTATTTTTTTTATCACACAACTGTTGACTGCAATCACTATATCATCTACACTGCCATTGCAGCTCCATCTTTCAATTTCATTTGAAACTCTTACTTGTACTTACTTTTTTAAGGTGAAGTATTTATGTGTGTATTGGGATGACCAACTTACTAACGGTTATATAATGTCAATAATTTATTGATATATAGTAAAAAATGACTGCGTTGAATCTTGAAGGGCATCTACGACCTTTTATAATCGATAAGTCCATTTCAGCGCTGCATGAGCGTGAAGGGGCTTTAAAGGCTCACAGCTGAATTTCCGGTGGGGCACCGGACAGTATCCCTGATTTCCTTGTGCATGGAAACTTTTGACTTCCCTTTTGGGGACCCTGGATTTACCATATGGGAAGTAGAGTGAATTGTCATGTTACTCCCTCTTATAGCATTTCCTTTCCAGTAAAAAAAAAGTACTTTGTATGTACTGCTGGGCATCGACCTGACTCGGTCCGGCTGACCCTGGCTCGATATGAAGTTGAACTTGAACTGGGCTGCGGCGCACCAGAAGTCCGACCCGATCAAATATACTAATATATAATTGTATACATATATTTAAATAAATAATACTAAATACTAAGTTTTCGGGCCGACTGAAGTTGATCTGACTCGGCTCAATAACCTTATGAAGAAGAGATATTACATGATTGTCAAAATTTCTATAGTCAAACTCAAGTTTTTAAAGATATATTGGTAAACTTTTGATATTTCGAAAACCCTGAGGGGTCCTTGGCTCCACCCCTGGCGGACAACAGTGCGACTCACATGGAGGGAAGTACGTAGAAACCATGTGACTCTACCAGAGCCTTTATATCCATTGCGATCCATAATACTTAATTCAAGATTAATTCATTAAAGTTTGGTCTCCACGTGATTCGCTACGGTGTTATTTTAGGTCTCATAACTTTGCTTTATTGTAATCAAAATGATGCACCATATAAGTTCATCAAACTTTGGTTATGAACTTTCAAAATTGCAACAAATAATATATATATACACTAAATTTAATGGGAATCATGTCATAAGGACATCTCTCCGAAGATGCAAGAGATCTCTTTTGAGGAAACAATTTTTTTTTCCTTCTTTCTTTTCTTTTGAAAGATATTTTGTTTTCTCAAAAAACAGCTTAGTTGTTATTTTCAACTTAATCTTCATCATCTGATATCCCTTAAATCAGCAGCCCATATTATTTCTTTGATATATAAAGATATAGTAGATATATATATATATATATCATCTCATTATAAAAAGCCAAAAATAAATAAATGAATCGAATCATATTGAGGACACTTGTACAAATTGATCCATCGAGACACTTTGTAACAATATGATATTATATAAGGATGAAGATAGGATATGAAGAGATCTTGGTCTTGCAACTTGCTCCCGTTTTAACTCATCCAAAGTTGGAATCATTTGTCTCCACTGTGCAAAGTTTGTCACATCTTGGTAGATGTTCCAAGTTCATGAACTGACCTTGACACGATTATGCAAATTAAACAGAAAAAATTGGAGCATCGTTTCAACTTGGTCAATACGCAGGCTGGCAAAAACTTAATTAATATTATTGAACAATAAAAAGGAACCAAGTTAATTAGTTTTGTACGTATGCATTTCACTTCTCTATAAAATAAAGTGGAAATTGCGTTTATGCTTTGAAATAAAGGAACAATAACTTGCATGCTCTGATGAAAGAGTTTTATTCACCTTGCTAAAGTGCTAGATTAAGACTTAATGTCGAAGGAGACAAATAGTTCGATATATAAAATTTATTATTATTATTTGGTAGAGGTCTGCCTAACCTTGATCTTTGTTGTTTGTGACTAGGGAAACTGTAGCTGCGCTCAAAGACTTTGTCGCTTGCTTTCCTAGCAGCATAAAACTTTGAGGCAAGTACCCCCGGTAAGGCCTATGTCTAATTCGAATGTTTAGTTCGAAGATTGCTGTCCATGGGAATCGAACCAACGACTTCTTATCCCCAACTTACCATTGAAAAGGAAGTTATGAGATTTAAATGCTGGATTGTTCATACTTGGATTATGTTAAAACTATATCAAAAACAGGTTATTTGGTATGGTCTTTAACAGAGATATCAATATATCTGATTCAGATTCGATATTCTGACACAACTGGTTAAAAAAATGTAGGGTAGGAGAAAGAATTAGAGAACTGATTAAGAAACTGGACAGGATTACGATTTCAGAAATGACATATGATCAGATTTGTATTCAAATTTACATAAAGATAACTAATTGGATTCTTATCAGATTTAGTTCAAGTAAAAATGCACTATATTCAATCATTTGAAAGCATCATATTGAATTTGGTTTGATAGTCGAATTCAGATTCGTATGTGAATTAAAAAATCAGATACGAATCGTGAATTTGGATTGAGATACAAATATGGCGTGTGTGTACATATATATATTCATTCATATGTGAAATACTATCCGGTCCTGCCAATGCAAAATTACTGGCTCTGCCCTTGGTAAAAAGAAAGCATTTCATCTGACCGCTGGGCAGAGAGATGTTGAAGCTCCTTCCCATCGACTCCCAAAGTATTAGGTACGTTTTTTTGGTGTATGCCTTGGGGTGCCACCTTTTATGTGTTTTAACTTTGTATCCATAACTCTCCTTTTGCAGCATAGAGGACTGGCTGTCAGTCTCTAGCCTAGGCCATGGCACCAACACTCTCGGGGATGAGCGTGGGGATTAGTTTGTTCATGTAAACCCCGAAAGCTACACCAACATGCACGTAAATGGCAAAGGCCCCCAACCAAAAAGAATGTCCACGTTAGAGCTCCAAATTTAAGGTTTTTTTTAAATGTTATTAAATGTTACTAGAAGTATGCTAAGAGGAAAAAAGAAGGCCTGAGATAGGCCAAGAAAATGGGTTAATAAATTTGGAAACCATAATTTTCCTCCCCCTCCCCTTAAAAAATCCTGGCTTCGCCGTTGCTGTAAACCGATATTCCGGTTATCCATGGCAAAAGTTGGCAAGAATGAAATTGTTAACCAAATTACAGTTTATCTAAAATAATGAAAGAAAAATGAGAAATAGAAAAGATGACATTGAGAACTCTATTCACCTGCAGGTGTTTGGCCTTAAGCTTAAGGAACTAAATTCTAATTTCTTTATCAAAGCAGGTTCGTCGCGTACTTGGGTTTTTCAGTTGTTAGACTTAACGCTAAGTTTTTCGTTTATAAATTGTTATAGATGAAGTAAAGGTTGTGTTTTCGTGGACTTGTAATTTCCTTGCAGCTATTTTCACCCGAAAGAAATACTCTTAATTAAAATATTTACCTAAAATGCATTGTATTCAATTATGCACCAATACATCCCTATACATATACATAAATTGCAACGAATTATGATTCAACTTCAACAATTCTCCAAACCTTTAAGTATTAATTTGTGTATATATATGAAAATTAAATAATAACTTTAGTTTTTTAGAGTCACCCAACCATCTAATCTGCACCATCCAATATGATAGATGGTTTAGAGAAAAATAAGGAGAAAAAGGTGATGGACATTTTTGTCATCTAATATTAATTTACATTTTTTTTTTGTTTTTTTTCAACAATCTATCTGCTTTAAATGAACAACCTTGGTTATATGGCTGGATGTGACTCTATTTAAGAGTCATTGATATATATATATATATATATATATATATATATATATATATATATATATATATATATATATATATATATATATATATTGCATCTAAGAAAAAAGTACATAATAATAATTAAGAATACCCCACATATGCGTGCAAGTCTCTCAAACATAATTGCTAAGAAAGTCACGTAAGGAAAAAATTTACCATTCCATTAAAAAATGGAATCCCATTGAGATTTCAGAAGTGCCAAATGATCGAATGAAGATTAGATTACAAACAAATATTAGTTTGCATTTGGATTTGCATTCAAATTCAGATTTAGTTTTAAATAAATACCATATATTCAATGTCCGTACGTTTTGAAAATGAATTGTTAACGTATATTCATGTGGTCCAAGTTTGGTTGTATATTTAAAAGTTTGATTCGTGTAAATCTAAATGTTGGATTTGGATTTCAAATTTAAAATTCCATCCAAACACATTATGGAATTTTCTTCATTCACATTTACCTTTAAATTCAAGTTCAAAATCCCAATATGTGAATATGAGAAAATTCCAATACTATAAAAGATAGATCCGATTTCAGACGAACCCATAATTGATACAAGAGAGAAAGAGATCAGGAGCGTGCACTCCCCAAGTCACGCCTTATGCCTTTTGACTGAACGAGCCAATCAATAGGAAGGATAGAAGGGAAGCAACGGGCAAGGAAAGGAAGCGTCTCTTTGCTTTTTCTCTCTCTTTGCTTTTGTTTATTTATCCTTTTTATTACTTCTGAAAAACGACTGGGGCTGCGAGGAACGTGGTGGTAGTTATTATGCTCTCACGCCGTGCTCCCTCTCTCTCTCTCTCTCTCTTTCATCACACGCTCCACGGGCGTTCTTCTCATATGTTGAACCAACCGTTGAGAAGGCACCATATGATTTTACATAGCATATAGAAAAATAATATACTAATCACCAACAAAAATGAACAAAGCAAAAAATTCTATGATATCCATTTTATGAATTACTCGTCGAAGCCATAAAAAACTGACAAATAATCCTAAATTCGTCCAACCACAGTAAGTTGGCAACTGTATCCCTACTATATCAATACAGTTTCTACATGACCACAACTAATTTGCTTGTCATGCTTCTTTTTCAAGTACTCATGTACATGCAACTTTGCCGCTTGTATGTTAGTAAATGACCTGAAGATTGCACCCTCGTACTGGTAGATGAGTACTTGTGCGGCTTCTTCTTTCATTCCCTGCAGTTGATCAAATAATGTGACCAACATGAAATCCATGTAACATAATAGTAAACCATACCATTTAAAATAAACATAGTACGAGGTCAACAACAGGTATGCATGCATATATTATATGCGAACCTACTATTGTGAAAGTATATAAACAATTGTGTAGTTATAGCCACGTGCAATGAATTATCGGTTTCATGTTGAGAAGTTTGTGTTGCAACTTCAAATTCATTGAAAAGTTTTGTAGTATAACTTGTCTCATCAAAGGAGCATCATCATTAATACTTGTTACACAGTTGTTTGGAATTGAGAATGTTAATGGTTAAATAATTCCTCTACAGTTCTTATTGATTGTGCACCTGGTGTGCTAAATTCAAATACATTATAACGAGGACTTCAATATGGTGTTAATTGTTCATATATGTTTAGATAACCAACCTCCATCAAGATAATATTTTTCTTATAGAACATATTATTGACATAATATTTTTCACACCACAGTCAATTTTCCAAAACAAAGTTATCGTGTCCTTATCTTGTGGTGTATGATGTAACGGTTTGTTTCATGACAAAGTGTGATATTGTGGTACCTTGCGTGTTCTGCTGATAGCACCCAAGTAGGTATACGAATGTCACTTAAATTGCCTTAAACATGGATCAAAATGATTGTCACCATGAATTTTATTTGGAATGTCATTTACCCTTGGATGCATCGTCATCCAAATTGACAAATTGCATGAAAAACAATATTATGATACTTATTATTTGTCTCAATGTTGAAATGTATTTTGACATACACAATTATACTCATTAGTCCAACTATTGGAAGAAATATGGCTACTTGTTCTTCAATGCTAAAGTCGCAAGCATCTTGCAATAGATTCTCTCCTCTCAATGTATCATATGTTTTCACTTATTTGTTCTGATCCATTCATAGTAGATACAAGAACTTCCTAAGATGACCATTAATTATGTTTTGAATGAACAAGGACCTTGCATCCCTATATAGATGAACAATTAATATATGCTTCTTTATTAATCGTTGGATGACCAAGCATATTCTTATAAAGATGACTTGAATCAATACTTCTTCAAGTTCATCCTCGTATAACAAAATTGATTTTATATATAAAAAATTTGACTTTTTGTAGAAAAAGAATATTCAGTTGTAACCGATGTATATAAAGAGAGCGGTGGCTCTACGAAAGAAGTGCATAGTGCACTCCTTTTTCATTCCCTAAAGCTCTATTATTCTTTGAAATTGATTTGCTACCTCTTTGTTCCTACTTCTTTCTCTGGTTACTGTTCACTCCAAGTCATTAACAGGTCCTGATGCTACTTCTAATTTAAGCATATGACATTATAAACCCTTTCTTTCTGCATCATTTAGACAGTCCTAGATCAGTATTGGCATCTCAACCTCTCAATGGTGAAAACTATGCAGCTTGGAGTTATGCTATGCTGATGGCTCTGTCTCAAAAAACAAATTTGCTTTTCTGGAAGGTACCGCTGCACAATAGGATGCCGCTTCACCTGATTTTGTTATTAGAGAAAGTGCAATCACATGGTGCTATGTTGGATCTTAAACTCCATTCCTAAGAAGCTTGTAGATAGCGTCATATATGCCTTTATAGCATCTAATGTTTGGAATGACTTGGAAAGAGCTATTTACTCAAAATGCAGCTCCAAGGAAGTCTGAGATAAAGTCTTCCATTAGTCTGTTGTCTCAAGGTACTCAATCAGTGGACTTTTACTTTACCAGACTGAAGGCACTTTGGGATGAGTTAAGTTCCAACGACACTTTGCCTAAGTGCTCTTGTGGTGCCCTAAAACAAGCACAAGATAATCTGCAAGAGAAATGTGTGATTCAATTCTTCATGGGACTGAAAGATTCCTACAATGCCATTTGAGGCCAATTACTTTTGTTTGATCCATTTCCATCCATAGCCATGGCATACTCTCTTGTTCTACAAAACAAAAATAAAGGGAGGCAAGACTTCAATCCAATGTTCTCGATCATGTTGATCTATTTGCAACCTCTCAAAATCCTTGACTCTTCAAGGGATCAAATAGGAAGAAACCACAATACTTCTATAATTATTGTTGCATAGTTGGGCACTCTAAGGAGAGCGCTTTAAATTGAATGGATATCTGCCAAACTTTGAATGGGCCAAATCCAAGACTGAAATAAACTTAGGTGCATATATTTTTGTTTAGTAAAGCCTAAGCAAGTGCAATGAGTCCAATTGCATTACTTAAAGTAGCCAGCCAAAGAAGCTGCCTATGTTTTAACCATAGATAAATATGCTCAATTCAATCAGTTGCTTAAAGATCAAACCATACCACCAACCAAATTTCCAGGTATGTCTATCTTCCAATCCAATAATTGTGTCATAGATAATGGAGTTAATGACCACCTATCTTTTTCCTTAAAACTAACGACTGATGCCACTAAACTAGTCAAGCACTACCCAATTCGTTTGCCAGACAACAAACCCCTTTATATCACTCACATTAGTGTTCTGCTATACATCCCCTTATACTTAAAGACATCTAATTTAATCAACTTTATTGTTGCTAAGCTGCACAAACATAACAACTATCATCTGACTTTTAGTTCAATTCTTGTGTTTTCCAAGACCCGAACTTTAGGATGATGACTGGATTGGGTGAGTTTGAGAATGGCCTCTTCGTCCTCAAAGCTTGTGACTCTTCTATTGAATCAACAACTTTACACTCAAGTTCACCTACATCAGATGTCTAACATATGAGATTAGGTCATCCATCTCATTAAAGAACTATTTATTTTCAAACTATGATACAAACATTAGGTTGTCAAACTTGTTATGTAATGTTTGCAAAACCTCCAAACAAACTAAATTGTCTTTTGGTTTAAGCAATACCACTGCTACTTGTGCACTTGAATTAATATGTTGTGACATATGGAGGCCTTATTCTAAGACCTCCCATACAGGTGCTCATTATTTTGTGTCTATTTTGATGATTACGTAAAAGTGTTGTGGATTTATCTCATGAGATAAAAAAACAAGATTGAGTCTCTACTGAAATAAAAATTGATTGAAGTTCAGTTTGGCATCAAAATCATAAGAACAAGAACAAAAAATGGAAGTGAGTTTTTCTCAAATGAAGTGAAAGATTTTTCAATTGAAAAAGACATTATTTATGAACATTCATGTGTATACTTCCTTCATTAGAACAATGTGGCCTGCCATTACAGTATTGGGATTTTTGACAAGGCATCTACTTTCACAGATACTATTGTTCTCAAATTTCTCTCCAAACTAGAAACATTGTCTTCTTAAGATGTCTCATATTTGTAAGCCATCATTTTAATAAAGCTAAGTAGAGTCCTTGCTGGATCAAGACAATGTTAGATGAGATCAAAACATTTGAAGAAAATGATACATGGGCACTAGTGACACCTCCCATAGACGTGAAACCCCATATATTACAAATGAGGTTACAGGAATAAGTACAAGGCCAATGACAAGATAATTAACCAATGCATATAAAGACAGCATTGGCTCTATGAAAAAAGTGCAAGTGCATTTCTTTTCATTCTTTGAAGTTATTATGTGAAATTGCTTTGCTACCCCTCTGTTCATGCTTCTTCTTTCTCTGGTTACTGTTCATTTCAAAAAGGAACAAATATCATATTATATAATGCAACTACTATGAAGTAAACGTGAAATAGTTATAGACATACATAATACAATGAATTCATTCAACAACTGAGATGCATTTATAAGATGACCATGAAAAACATGCACTGAAAAAAAAAAGTGAGGATATGACAATTGAGATAATGCTTAATCATCCAACTTTATTAATCACCCAAAAAGCTCTTTCTTGAGGATCAAGGTTAAAGAAGACAACAAGCTATTCTTGTCAGCCAAGAAACCAAAAGCAAGTTTTAGCATTTGGTCATCTATCTCACCTGCTTCACGCATCTCACGGAATATAGATGCACAATCGTTAAATTGTCCTAGAACCTTCACATAGGCTCTTGACATTATCAATAATGAGTTTCAATAGTTGATGAAAATCCTCATTAAGGTTGGATTTTTCTTTTTTCATTAGAATTGTTTACACTATTTGATGAGGAAGGAGCTGGGGCTGCTGGGAATGGCTGGGGACTTTCAGCATTTAACATTTGTGTGAATGATAGTTTTCATCAAACTCCCATGGCTGAAGGTCTGTATCAACATTTTGACCAGCATCGTTATCAAACACGTTGTTGGCTATAATTTTTGTTGTTGCCATTGCTTAAACTTCTAAATATCCTGGCCATATCTTCATAACATTCCCATTGTTTAGTAGTTTTGAATTTTCTCTTATCTGGATATATCACAACAAGACCCACAAGCAAAAATGGAAGCCATAATATTTTAAAGCCGTAGTCACTATGCATTTTGAAGCCACAAGCCATAGCATATTAATACCATCTTCCTTTCTTAGTCCCATCCACTTTCCCTAACACATTTGTTAAATGGCAAGTGTCGGAGGAAGGGGGTTCGAGCCTTCAAGTGAGGGCTATGTGGGGCTGAGCCCCGGGCCGGGCTGCCGGCAGGAGCCCGGGACCCGGCTCAATTCGGACTATTAAGGATTAAAAACATATTTTTTTATTTTTTATGTTAATAATATATATTTTATTATTAAAAATATATATTATATTTAAAATTTTATTTTATAAGTTAAAAAATATTATTTTATTATATTTCAGGCCCGCTTGGGCTTCGGGTATCGTGCCTGGCTCGGGCCACCCCGATGCCCACCCCTAGATATGAGGGGCTTCGGGTATCGTGCCTGGCTCGGGCCACCCCGATGCCCACCCCTAGATATGAGGGTCTAGACATGGGGAAACTAATGGGGGCTGAGGATGCCCGTGAAGGTGTGGAGTTTCAAAGGATGGGAATGAGCGGTAGCAATTCATCCTCCACAGGCCACAGTGTCTTCATCCAACAGAAATGGGAGGGAAGGTTCAATGGAAGGCATCAGCAGCAAAGGCATGCATAGAAATGGAAGGCTTGGAGAGACATGCACAGAAAGGGAAGGCTTGGATGGGAGGATGAAGATTCACTAGCATGCGACACACAAACAGGAAAACATGTACTTACGTAGAGAGAATGCAGGGAGGGTGAAGAAGATACCAGCCCATACAAATTCTCTTATTGTCATATAGATGTTTCATTATTTTTTTAACAATTTATGTATGAGTGTTCCTTCATATTTAAAATTTAAACTGTGTCCCTTAACCATGTCCCTTAACCAGAAATTTCTAGCTCTGCCACGGGCCATGGCAGATCAGCAAACAGGTTTCGACGTGGACTCGATTTCTTGGAAGTAGAGAAGAAAAACAATCTCTGGCAGAGCATGCACGTGCCGAAGATTCTTTGCAGTGGAGGAACAGTCGGCCTTGGATCAATTTCTCTGTTTCAAGTTGAATCCGAATTATGTGAATAAGTGAGGCTGATTGGTTCGATGTGGTTTTGGAACTGCTCTAGCATTATCATGACATTATTTTATGTCACAAGAATAATAATAATAATTCATAAAAGTGTCTTGCTTTTTAAATCATGGCTATCTTAATGAATCTCCTTCAAACCATACTTAATAATCCATAAACATTTAACTTCCCTCCCTTTTTTCCTTTTTCTTTTGGGATTACTAAAAATGCCAGACTAAGCCCTAAGGATGAGGATGCTTGTCTTGGGGTTTTATGCTTTAGGCAAGTGCAACTGTCTCTCAAATGTCATTTTCTCATCTCAAAAATTAAAAAAATAGAAACACAAGGCCCCTTGGATGCTACAAATTCAATTCATATACATCCCATCAATCATGTATATTATAATGATTTTTACTCTCTTTTTATATAAATCCCTAATAACTAGGGCTTATAAATGATAGTTTATTTTATGTACATATTGATTCTTCGACATAACTTAGTTTGTTATATATCAGTGCCTCTAAATTTTAAGATTTCTTATACTGAACTCAACCATACACTTTGAATTCTAGACCGGCTTTTCCCATACTAAGCAAGCCAGCAAAACAATATGAATTTAGCATATCAGCTGGTTAACCAGTAAATAACAAAAAGCCTAGTGAGCATTAACCTTAAGGTTGTGTTTGTTTGATCACGGATCGCAGATTCATAGATTTAAGTTCTGACCACCCTCATCCGACCTTAAATTTATGGTTTTTAACATGTAGCGTGAATTTAAAGATTCATGCTACTGAGATTCTTAGCCCCCAAACGAACATTTTTATGCATCCACGAATCTAAGATCTGAAGCTATCAAATGCAACCTAATGTTCCAGGGGTTTAAGGGCATTTAATTTTTCTGCAGGGTGTTTCTTCATTTCGACAAAAAAGTTTACCCTTTTCAATTCAGAGGCATTTTAGTCTTTCGTCCCCATTTAGGGTGGCCATCTGAGGCGATGCTATGCTTGCACCCAAATTTCAAAATGTTTGAATGCCAAAATGTCCAAAATACCCAGAAAATTAAAAGGTGAAGCCGCCCTAAACAGGGACAAAAAATGGAAAGATGACAAGGTCTCCTTTTGTACAAGGACATAAAACCCTCCTCGCCATTTCGGGAATGACCAAAAAACCTCCCACACTGTTATATGGGTAGGAATGTCAATATATCTAATTTGTTTTTTAAAAAAAATAGAATATGGAAAAAATTTAATGTCTGATTAGGAAATCAGATCAAATTCAGAATTAATAAGTGACATCCAATTGGATTCCGATTCCGATATACCTAAATATTTATCTGATCAGATTCAGATTTGGATCAGATTTAGTTTTAAATAACTATTTTATATTCGATGTTCTTACATTTTGAAAATCAGTAAGATTCAAATCAAAATTTGAACTCAGATTCAAATAAAAAATGCAAAAACCGGATTTGGATTTTCAAATTAGATTTGGGACTCGGACTCTGATATGACTTTTCTTTGTTTGTATTCGAATTCGAATATGTGCATAATTTGCAAACTAAACGAACAAAATTCTGCCAAAAGCACATTTATGAAGATCTTTCTTGTTTCTATTCAATAGGCTCACCGACATATCTTTGGTACAATTTTGGTATCTTCCTGTGGATGATCTAAGAAGGTGGGATGTCCCTTTCTTCTCTTTTTAATGCATTAATCCAAGAAAGGGCGAACGAACACGTTCGAGAAACTTGACAACTCTTAACAAGGTTTTACTTCCCCAATCTATGATTTGATCTTCAGTTGGAGATCAGTACAACCAATGAATGAGCCAGAAACTTTTTAGCTGTGTACCAATATATATGAATGAGCAAATAGTTCGGGACATCGACATGAAAATAAAAAAATTTATGGGGCTGGTCAGTGCAACTGCCCACACGTGTCTTGGGTACAACAAAACACTATTGTCTTGGGTAGGCAGGTTAATGGACCAGATTTGAATCAGGTCTAGATATTCATACATTCATATTCAAATTGGAATGAAAAGATCACTTTACCATATCCTAATCTAGTTTTTAAATTGGCAAAGCAAATCTGATGACAATCAACTTTCAAATTTAGAACCAAATCCAGATCTGATTTTTAAATTCGCAACCGAATCTGACCCACATTATGATATTAAGGCTTCACTTTTACAATGTATGGATATATGTTATTGGAAAAGTTAGCTGGCCATATTGATGCTTATTATCCAAACAGATATTTATTTAAAATAGAACGTGATTGTGCCAGGAACATAAAAACCTTGGTAGCTGTTTGGCAAAGGAAATAGTTTGCTACTGTTCCATCATTAATGGGTCGTTTGTTAACAGTAACAATTTGTTACTGTCTTATGAATCTATCTCAAAGAGTGGGGCAGATTCATGAAATGTTGCGACATAGTGTTTCATAAATCTACCCAAATTTTTTGGGGCAAATTCATGGCATGTACTGTTGCCAAACGCCCTCTAATCTGCCCAAAGATTAGAGTGGAGAAATATCCTTGATGGATCGTCGGACAAACCCTTTTCAACCATTAATGGGTCGTTTGTTAACAGTAACAATTTGTTACTGTCCTATAAATCTATCTCAAAGAATGAGGCAGATTCATGAAATGTTACGACATAGTGTTCCATAAATCTACCCAAATTTTTTGAGGCAAATTCATGGCATGTACTGTTGCCAAACGCCCCTTAATCTGCCCAAAGATTAGAGTGGAGAAATATCCTTGATGGATCGTCAGACAAACCCTTTTCAACCATTAATGGGTCGTTTGTTAACAGTAACAATTTGTTACTGTCCTATAAATCTATCTCAAAGAATGAGGCAGATTCATGAAATGTTGCGACATAGTGTTCCATAAATCTACCCAAATTTTTTGGGGCAAATTCATGGCATGTACTGCTGCCAAACGCAGCCTAATCTACCCAAAGATTAGAGTCGAGAAATATCCTTGATGGATCGTCGGACAAACCCTTTTCAAATCAGATAGGTGCATTTTAGGGATTTTAGATATATTGGAGGCCAGGAAACTTCATTTCAGGAGTTCTACAATTGTTGAAAGTCGTTCAAATCGTTCTCGAAACAAATTGACCTCTCGAAAGGTTGGAAAAATACATTTTTGGGGGGTTTAGGTGTACCTCAACTAAGTTTTTTTTTTTTTTTTGTTCTAATGTTGTTTAGGTTGGTTCCTGAATCAAATTGGTCGACATAAAAGATCCAGATCGGAACTAAAATCATTTATGAGGCAAATCAAATCAAAATATTGTCCATTTCAAGTAAACTTTTAAAGAGCAAGACCATATAAAGATTGAGAAAAAAAATACAAAATAATAAAACAAAACGTGTCACGTTTTGTCGCCCTTGACTCGATCCCCGTTTCAGATCGAAATTCAAACCGGTCAGTTGTGGATTTTGGTAGCACCGACGCTGCTCTCCGGCTCGTAAGAGGTTAAGTATCAGGTGTCTTGGAGGACCTTGTCCAAAAATAAGCATTGAAAGCGATGTTAAGTACTTGTTTGTGTTTTGAAAGAACGAACATGCGTGTAATGTTTTCTCACAACACACTGGCTTCGTTTCAATACAAGTTTGGACAAAAAATAAAATTTTGGATTCAGTGCCCAAATCTCCCAATCAAGTGCCGGAAATCACTATATTGTCCAATTGATCAAAGTCCACCCAAGCCCCCAAGCAAACCATAATCTTGGAGGCAGGCAGTCTAGAAGGTTTTCCGCAGAAAGCGGTTTTTCCTAAATAAACATTCAAATAGTAATTCTTTCATCACCCTAATTGGTTTGAAGATATATCATTGCAGTTATAGTCGCTCGTCAGTCCCTGAAGTTGGACATCAAGTTCAAAGCCAAATAAAGAGAGAGAGAGAGAGATCGCCCAAGTTTATTCTAAAGCCTCGTGGCTTACATGTTCATAGAACATATAAAGTTTCAGGTAGCCACAAAACTTCCAAGGGTGCAATTTTAACATGCAACCTTCCTTTTTTTTTTCTCTTTTTGTTTAGCCCTTAGTTCTCCGCTCCATTTGTAAAAACTGACCTTCCGATTCGTAACGGTACCAGGAAAAACAATTCCAAGCAAATCTAAAACACGTTATAGTTCATCCTTCACATCCTTGCCACCGTCCCCTTCTGTTGGTGCAGCAGTTTCGGTCACATCTGATTCCACCTTTTTTACAGGCTTTTGCAGTTTAAAAGGGATTGATGCATGCTTCTTGAGAAACTTATAGAATGCCACCACCGTCCGATCTGTCTCCACAACAATCTGTTGCAAAGAAGAAAGTATCGCAAGTTAAATTAATTAACTAAAAGAAGAAAAAAAAATCCCCAAGCAAGTTCTGTGGGAAATGTACAAAAATCATTGTACTTTTCCGGAGCAACTTTCAACTCTCATCATCATTCATCTTAGATGGTAAAATAACTAAAACTTGGAACCACAGATTCACTCACAGGATCAAAGCTCTTATTGCCTGCAGGGAAGAAAAGAAGTGTGGGGAATCCGTCGGACTGCAAAAGAAAGGCAGCTTTTAGCGTTCTGATTTTACATTCGACCTTAGAACGCAGGTAAGAAAGATGTACCGTGTAAACATAAAAAAAGTTCCAGTTCAAACACCGTAGAATACACACCAAACACAGTACTACAAGCATATTGCTGGCAACAGATCACAGAATGCCAACTTGGTCTGTAGATATCTCTCCCATCTTTTTCAAATTTATTGCCACGTGTTAAATAACCAACCAAATAGAAGTGTAAATTAGATGCAGGAAAATTGAAGAACCTTTGCCCTGGGATGTTCGTTAGTGGTGCCATCCATTTTTGCTATAACAAGAGAATCAATACCACGCAGATGTTTTCCTAGTTTGTTGTAAGTTGGCTCAAGCGCTTGACAGTGACCACACCATGGTGCATAGATCTATATCAATTACCAAAAGCCAGAAAAATAAAAGGCATCAGCAAATGTAAGAAAGAAGATTGGGAAACTTCCCCAGAAATTCAACTAGGAATGTAACAAGGTCTTCACCCTCCGCCACCCCAGGAGTGATAATCTATACCTCCAGAAGAACATCCTTGGATTCGTCCAGCACCACTTCGTCAAAATTGTTACTGACAACAATTTTCACGTCTCCGTCATTCTGTAAATATTTAGAATTGAGAAGGCAGTTTTGACATAATAAGCAATTTCACAACAGGGGTCAACAGTTGGAATCTTACCTTCTCAGGAACTGGATCTGACTTGTAGAATAGCTTAAGTTTGTCTTGTAAAAAACCCTCAGCAAATGCCTATAAACCAAAGAATAGGATTCATGAGCTGTGACAATAAAGAAAGCCCATAACCACTTTCTGTCAAGAAAAAAAATGAAAAACAAAAATACAAGAAACTCCTAAAAAAACCAACCATGCGACTATGAAAGCAACTTCGGAGCAACGATTCTAGTCTTCTAGACATACCAATATCATTCAATATTTCAGCATGCCAATTTCTCAGACTGTTCAACTTTACAAATCTTGTGAAGAAGGGAGTTACAGGTAAATAACTGTAGAAATCCCTTTTGTATTTTTCGAAGAAACAGTACCATGTGAAAATGATCAAATATTCTGTACAGGAAGAGCTTAATCAAAAGCTATTAGAACCATGTCATTCAATAAAATTACATACTTTAGGCTGTGCCTACAGATTGATCCTAATAGATGCAATGAGTTGTTTGATGAGAAATTGAATTCTATAAGCATTTGAAGAATTCAATACAACAATGACCGATCAACAACTATTTATTGCTAAATAAGCATTATCAGATTTGATAATAAAAAAGTAGTAATAAAAAGAACACGTTGAGAATTTTGCATCAAGTGAAACATGCAATGATAGGGGGCAGAGTAAGCTGGATAAAAGCTCCCAGCTTCCACCAAAGTATCATATTGAGAAAAAAGTTACGTGTCCAACCTTGAGAGCATCAAGGTTCACTTCACCATCAAGCTTGTATTTCTTGGAATCATCATTTCCTGAGTATCCAAGAACCTACATAGAAGAACATGTGAACAACTCCTGCTTGTACCAGAATCCAGCAAGAGCATAGTAGATGATAGAAACAACAGGATTGACATACTATTGGACCGTCTCCAGACACACCAAAGTATTCTGAAACTGGTTTTCCAACATCTTCATTGTCCATGTCAACATGAACAAATAGAAGCTGCAACAAACAAAAGAGCAGTAAAGAGGTCATCAAGATGCTAGATTCTGAAAGAAAAATGAGAAAAAAGGAAATCGTGATGTAGAGTGAACTCGAAATGTTAAATAGGACTCATAATCACCTTTCCTTTGAAAAGCTTTGCAGCCTCTTGAAAGATTGGTATGGTGGCTTCGTAATCATTTGAGCGAACAAAGATCAAAACCTACAAAAGAACAAGGAGAAAAAACAACATTAAGAAAAAATGATCAGAGTATCTGAACCAAAATAAGTGGAGGTTCAACTGTAGAGGCCAGTAAGTATTGTAAACGAGATGCAGAAAAGTTCTTGCGAGAGTGAAACCTGTTTCTTTATTGGATTATCGAAAATTGAAGATGCAGATTCCCTAGTAAAGGTTGTGACTAGAGGAAGCTTGTTCGAGAACACAAAGTCAACTATGGCAGACTTGCTAAACTCACCATCTGGAAAAATAAAGCAAGGAAAAAAGGATATTATCTAGAAGATATGAATTTTACAAGGTCTTCAAAATTTTCAAAAAAGATGAAGAAAGTGGCTAACCAAAGTGATTTATTTTTTCAGCTTCCTTCTTCAATAACACCAATGAAGGCCGTTTAGCCTTGGGATCAATGTGAAAAAGCTTAGCAACGTCTTCATTCACAGTCTGATAGAAAGATACCCCATCTTCTAGTCTTGAAGCTGCAGAAAGCTCTGCATTCTCAGGTCCCTAGTTTAAAAATAAACAGAACAGCAATATGTCAGTCAGAATTAGAGCATATCAATGATAAGTTAGATCAGAAATTTAAACCAAGTACAATAATCCAGGTGAAATTTATATCTAAATCAAAAAGCATAATAATCCAGATGAAACTTATATTTTGTCATGGTAGGAGTTGAGTAAGGAGAACACACCACCAAAGAATTGAGGAATGCCAGAACCAATACACTTTCAACAGTAAGCACATTTTCCGCATCTTCAACAGTGGTAATGTTTTGAACTGCAGGTCCTGTTTTCTTCTTTATCCAAGAAACAATTGCATCCCTGCCAATACAGTTGGAGAATTTCTAGGTCATCAAGAAAACAGAACAAAGGGAAAGAAATGTAGGCCCCGAAAAATCACCACCAACAGCATTTGAACTGGCAAATGAGAGACCAATGTATCTTTAAAAAATAGAAGCTTCTGGTATTTTGGAAGACAACTACAAGTAGCTTTGTGACGCTGATGAGAAACTGTAAGATGTTTATGAGCACTTGATCAGAAATCACAAGATGAATACCACGTTCAGCAAGCAAGGAGTGGAGTGTCTATGCACAAAATATATAGGTGCGACTTGGAAGTTCTAAGAACAACCAAAGCTAAGCAATATTTCCATAGAAGTCAAAATTGGCCAAGGCTTCGAGAAGTTAAAGGTGTACAAAACATCAAACCCCTAAAGGTTGCCAAAGAGGCATATTTGTGACCTATACGATATGATGGTTGTATATTTCCCTTCTAAATTGTAAAGAAGAAGCTTCCCAGAAACAGGTGTGCAATATGTTACCATGAAGAAAGAACAGGAGCGTAACATTTTTTCAAGAAAATGGAATGATCTATACAACTCATATGCCCCATCGATACAAATTTATTCCACATTGTGTCCCTGTCTGAACTTGCGTATATGGGCATGTGCATGAATCCTGTCCATAGGAACATGTCAAAGTTGAACTAAAGTGCCATCGAATGTTGTACAAGCATCATTTTCCTGTTCGAGAACATGTTTAGCAACTATACACCAGCAGACAAAGGCAAGATCATAACGCCAAACAACATCGAGTCCCAAGGCTGAAAGGAAGAGTAGCTGATATAGAATCAAGGGAAAAATATGACCAGTTTGACAAACGTACAGGCTTGAAGCAGATTGAAGGACTAGTACACACAGCAAGACAAAAAGAAAATGGACGAAACAACTAGTCTAGGTGCCTATATGTTCCTTTTCATCTTACCCTGAGCACTGATAGTTCGAATAGGCTTACTTGCCTGATACCTGGAGTAGTCCATAATGCAATATGATAAATACACATTCTTTATACAAATAGATGTATCTAAACACTTAGAGATGTAACAAGGTGTCGATAACAGTTTCATCCGGCGTCATAGCTGTCTAAATCAGATCTAGCCTAGCGTAGGTAGTTGATAAGCCAACCGACTAAAGAAGTTGCATTCATCCACTTCATACTCAGAGTTATGGAAGTAACAACTATGACATGGAGACATTGCAAGATCGCCATGCACAAATTAGTTGGTGAAGGACCACCTTCCATGGATAGAAGCACCGGGAACAAGACCCCGACTAGACCGCTCCTTCTTTCCGTGGGAAAGTCTATAGCTTGGACGAAGAACTATGCATCCCCAAAATGTCATAAAACAGGGAGAGGAACAGACAGAAACAATAGGGAAAGAAAAGATCGTGGGAGATCAAGATAGAGAGACTGACTTGCTCCTGGCCCCAGGGTATTGCTTGTGGATCCCGTCGACGAAGAAGAAGACGGTGGGGTAGCCTTGGACGTCGTACTTCTGGGCGAGATCGTTCTCCACGGTGGCATCCACCTTGGCTAGTGCGGCCACCCCTTTGAGCTCCGTGGCGGCAGCCGCGAACTCAGGCGCCAGAGCCTGGCAGTGACCGCACCACGGTGCGTAGAATTCCACCATCACATACCGGTTCTCCTCGATGAACCGGCTAAAGTTGCCCTCGTTTAGAACCACCACGTCCTTCTCGTCGACAGGGGGTTCAGCGGGCTCATGATCCTCACTCCCGTCGTCGAGACCCTCAAAGCCTCCCTCGAACTCCTCCTCAGAGAAGCCATCGACTTGGTCATGGCCGGCCCCGTGGCCGTCATCCTCCCCTTCCTCCAGGAAAGAGAGGTCTTCATCTTCCGGATCCTCGGCCTTCCCAGAAGCTCCCTTGGAGGCAGTGGAAGAGGAGGCGAAGAAGGAGCAGACAATGAGGGAAATGAAGAGAAGCGAGAGGAGCAGATGATGCTTCCTCCCCCTCCCTACCTTCACCATTTGGGCCATACCCAGTACTTCCGGACGGTTTCAGATTCCGGCAAGAGAGCGAGGGAGAGGGACTCGGAGTCTCGTTCTCCTTCTGCTTTGGTGCCGCTGAGATCTAGGCAGCAGCTATAAACGCAATGTGAGTGTTGACTTCCACGTGTTCTTCTCTGATTCGTTCGAAAGTCGTCACAGAGGCTGATGATTCAGCCCTTTCCCTTCCCTTAACGCCCTCTGGTTTTGTTCGTCTGTCTCCGGGTTGTCCGGTCCACCGGCGCAAGGAGCGGGGGAAGGGACCCCTCGGAAGGCCTCAGTCAACCCAAGGAGGTCTCAAAACGGTGGTCGGCCATTGAGCACAGGCAGTGGCTGGTTTATTAGAAGGTGGGGTAAGGGAAGTCTTTGATCACAAACTAAGCAACTAGAATTGCCAAAGCAGGCTAAGGTTTTGACTTTGATGTATGATTGTGCAAGCCATTTTCTTTTTCAAGTTTCCGGCAATGATGGGTAAAGGTAAAGGACGGCCAGGACTTGCTTCGTGCTTGGGAAAAAGAACTGATTTAACTTATTTCTCAAACAAAAGGAACTGATAAAAGAGTCAAATAACATTTGGGTGACACTTGAAACCAGGATCTAGTGGTTTTGAGGGTGTTTGGATGACCGAGAAATTGGGTTTCTCGAAAACCTGGTTTTAACTAGCTAATGGAAGACTTCCCTTACTGGGGTATAACCATCTTTAGGAGGGAAAGACGTGGAAGAGGCAACGATGTTCTGCAACTGTGGTGGAACTGAAGAAGATGAAGAAGAAAGAAATCAACCATGGGAGATGTTGGTGGAGTGCTGGCGGCAGATTGGAAGAACACTTGTCACCGGTTTCAGCATCGATCAGCAATGAAGGGCCCATTGAATGGAATCCATCGGATGATTGATGATGGGTTGTAGGGTGCGGGAATGGAAGACCAGTGAACAGTGAACTTTGGAATCTACACTTCTTTTGAAGAGATTGAATGTTCATGCCTCGGAACTTTTCCTTTAGCTGCGGCATACCTTTTAATCCACACTATTAATTTTGATTCCTACTCCATTTTTGGATGCATAGTTTAGATTAGTTTGATTATGTTTTTCTAGAGAATTGTTGTGAAATTTTCTGTGAAATAAGGCGCATAGGCATCATAGTGCATTGTCTACAGGAAGTGTAACGAAGCTCATAATTCTATTCATTGAGATGAAGGACAATGCTTATTTTATAAGGTTGGTGACTGCATATTTCTGCCCATACAAAATGAAAACAAGTGCCAGCAGCAATCATACTGCAGCCAAAATGGCAAAAGAACAGCACCCAGTTATTCTGCTCATTCTAAGCTTTCCATGCTAATTGTTCTCATGGCTCCTCCTTCCTTTTTGGGTATGCTTTTTGGTTGCTAGGAGAAGTGTAACATTTAACTTTCAGGTGTGCATTTTTTTTTTTTTGTTCTGCTGGAATTTAAAGTGCTTTCAGAATGACTTTTTTTAGTTAGTAACACCTAATGTTTTAGTGTCGGTTCATGGGACCAATGACAAGGGTTGAGTCAAAATCAGACAATGAATAATGAGAAACTATCTAATTAAAGACTTAGTTCTTCAAGGAAGTTGTGGAGAGCTCCAAGTACAATATTAAAAGCAGGTGCAAGAAGCTACTTAGCATGTCTGCTATGAAATTCCACAATTATTTGTTTGCTAAGGGGAAGTTGATGATGTTTTTGGTCATCTACCTCTGCGAGAAATGAATGAATATAGCAATGACCCATCTGTCACAAGAAACAAATAGAGAATTGAGGTAATTTATTCTTTATTTTTTTGCATGGTCTATATTTAGCGATAATTTTGTACAAGAATGAGATGGAGACACTTGCAATTCCTCAATCTCTTATCAGCGATGGACAACTGCACATGAGGTGCACCTATGCTAACTCATTTATTTAACCAACTATTGCACATACTCTCATCTTAATACATGATTTGAGTTTAAATATATGTATGTGTGATCTTTGTAGGCCTACATGACTTTGTGTATAAAGTTTGTGCCTCCAAATATTGGCACATTCCCAATAATAGCCAGTTGACAAATACTAGATTTGAGGATTACTGTAATCCATATCATGCTAAGAAAATAATAGAAGGGTTGTGCATCGAACAGGTATAATTACACTTATATATTCTGTGATTTGTGAGATGTGATAGTTACTAATAATGTACAACTTATTTTTGTTCATGTCAATTGGAGACCATACATGAAGAGAGGATATAAGGACATGATAGAAGTTCTAGAGGCTTGGAAGATGTCGTGCATAGATATACATACGAAAATCAAGCTACAGGCTGGAAAGAATTAGTCTATTCTAAAAACATTGGTGGAACATGACAGAATAAAGAACACATGTGGCTTCCAACACATAGAGAGGACTAACAAGTTATGTTTGTTGGATAATTGCATGCTAGGGAGAGGGGAGGCATTGAGCCACATCCATATGTTGGGGGTTTGCACTAGAGTACCACAAGTTTTGCTAGCAGAGTGTGTAGTTGATTTAAATACAGTTTTGGTTTTCATTAAGTCCACAAAGGTTGTAAGGGAATCAAATCAAATGGCATGACAAGTAATTCAAAATGGTCATATCAAGTCTAGAATTCAATCTTAGGTATATTTATCTCTTTAATTTGCAACTAATGATACCAAATCTTAAATCAATTTTTGAGAATAAGCAAGCACATTTAAGCTGATCAAAGAAATCATCTATAAGTGGCAGGGGACATTTGTTTTATATTGTCACATTATTTAAGTGTTTATAATCAATACACAACCTGAAACTGCCATCCTTTTTCTTTCCAAATAGAACGGACGCATCTCTTCTTCAGAAGACGTACTGGCCCTAATGAACTTTTCCTATAATTGGACTTTCAATTTTTTTAATTCCACATGAGCGATCCTGTAGGGGCAATGGCGATGGACTGAGTTCCTGTGGTGAGCACAATAGCAAACTCGATGTCCCAATTAGGCACCAATCCTTGAGTAGAATTACCAAGTCACTCAATGTAACATAGTTAGAAGATAACAACTAACAAGAGGATTAGGATATTCTTTAGCAAGAGATTGGTATCACTAAGCAAGACTAGGACTCATTTAACGATTTCTTGAGGATTAACCCTAGTAAAATTGGGATTAACCTTAACTAAGCATGAGATTAACCCTAATGACACTACTAATTACTCTAGTGACTTTATTTAATTTTACCAAAATTGATGGGGTTCTTGAACCCACCCGTACAAAAATAAGAGAGAGAGGGAAGAGAGAGGAATAAAGGAGAGAGGAGGAAGGGTCAGACACAACAAGAAAGGACATGCAGGTTGCCAGAGTCAGAGATTGAGCCAAACTTGTCAGAGATTGAGCCAAACTTTCTATTGAAATAAGGTATGGCATCTTCCCTAGGGTTCTCCCATTTGATAATGTTTTTCTTAAAATTATACCATAGAAGTTGAAGGTTTGTGTCAAGTTACATAAATCAATGTAGTTTTGCAAAGCTCTATGTGATGGTGCTTCAAATTCAGAGAAATTCCATCTTGTTTGGCAATTTTATAATGCCCCAAACCCATATTTCTGCGAAGAGCTCTCTAAGGCAGTTGGGTGGGCAATAGATATTGTTGTTAACCTACATGCATCAAATAACATCATATAGTGATGAGAAACTAATAATTGCTCTTTGAAAGAGTGGATGCAGAACATGGAAACATGTGAATCATCTAGGAGTGACTATACTATTTCAAACAGTCGTCTAAGTTATCAAAAACATCCCTTTTATGCTCATTTCATGAGAAACCCTAAGGGATTTTAGTTACTTATGAAAGGTGGTTACTGTCTATTCACTGACCTCGAAAAGAATGAAGATGGCATCTTGTAGCCAATTAGTATCCCCTTTGAGATGAACACCAAAGGATTGGGATATCATAAAGAAATTTGAAGAAGATCTTATCGGCTGATAGTATTCGCCTTTGTTTTCAATTCCTCCACGAATTTTGTAACCTCAACTTATACTTGTCTGGTCTCATGAGAGGACCCTCCCTCTATGAACTTAGAATTTTCGATATGCAATGCAAGCCATCTTTGTTATCAATTTTAATTTTGTTCAATTTTTCTTTATCCTCTTCTTTACAGGATGTCAGAACTCAACATGTGTCAGTTTCTTATTTTTTCTCGAAAGTCTCCCTAGAAAGCCTTTATCAAACAAGCAGCCGGTGAAATAGAACCTATGACAATACTCAAGTCAAAATTACTGGAACTCACTCAAATTCAGAAACAAGAACATCTCTTGTCCTTAGTTAATGATCAATTGAAGAAATTAACATTGGAATCAATGAGAATCCCAAGATCTCAAATTAACACCAGTTTGTCAGTAGACAAGATGGAAAAATTGGTGGACTTTCTTATAAGTCACCAAGAAATTATCGCATGGACCTTGGGTGTGGTTGTGCGAAGGTCATATGTTTGATTGAAACAGGAATGGAATAGACCAGTGACATGTGTAACCAAGCACAAAATTGATACAAAGTGTAGTTGTGCTGCCAATTTGGAGCTGGGGAGGCGTCCAGATAAAAAAATATTGTATTCATGTAGTGATGATTGAACACAACCATCCATTGGCACCTTCTTGTGTGAGCCATATGTTCAGGTTGCACTGCAAATTATCGTCGTCGCATGCTAAAGTAAGTGGGCTGGCTGATGGCGCAGGTATACCGCCAAGAAAGGCATATGACCTATTTGTTCAATTAAAGGGTGATTGTGACAATGTTCCATTCACATGCATCGATCATAGAAACCACTTGAGGAGAAAGATGGCACAATCAATGAAAAGAGGAGAAATTATGACATTGGTTGAATCTATTCAGAAAAAATTAAGCAAAGATACTGGTTTTTATAGCACCATTCAGATGGACGAGGATGGCTAATACCACGATGACGTTTTCTTTAGTTTTTGAAGGTGAACGATAACTCGAAAAGTTGCATTCTCGGTGGTGCATTATGCTTTCATCAGACTACTAAAACATTTGAGTGGTTGTTCAAGATAATCACCAAGGCCATAAACGGGAAGCACCCTAAAGTTGTACTGATTGATGTGACAGCACAATAGCAGCTGCAATGTCCCTCGTATGGTCAGAGGCACATCATCATTTGTGTTTGTGTCATATATTCCAAAATAGCAGTTGTAGTATCCCTCGTTTGAATATAAAACAACGCATTCAGTTATACCAGTTGGTTATCTGAGAGGGAACAGAACGAGATAAGTACCACCGCGTGTTGTTTCTGATACCCAATTGGCTACATTTTATGTGACAATGACATTTACTAAGATATGATAAGCAGTCAGAAAAAACATTGAGCAATGGTAATACTGCTCATACATATAGATACACTTATGGTAACCATATATGCACATTCAGTTGTATCGGTTGCTTATCTCACACGCACTCAGCTATACGAGTTGGTTATCTTAGAGGGAAGAACATGGAATATATATTATCACCTACTGTTTCTGACACCCATTCGGCTCCATTTCATGAAGCCATCAATTGTTGTAGCTACATTAAATGAACGCAGTCGACAATGCACAATACGCAATGACCTGGATGACTTTGTATCATTGTAATCTCTAGGACTGTTACCTCTTCATTACATATGTAATGAATGAGCATTTGGAAATGGACCACGTACAGTGGGTCTAGAATGTAGGCGCTCCCACATCCAAAACTAGAGACAAAACACAAATGTAGATATTACAATATGATATATAATCATTTTTACATACAAGTTTACAAGATGAAGATACTATCTATACCTACAGCAACAACCAACATCCTCCCACGGATGTAACCCCATCCTTTAATCATTCCAACTGGCTATACAAATGCATTTTAGCATAGTTGCTACCATGCGTAGTGGTGAATCTCGTTCATATTTTTCAAAAATTGGATATACCGCCAAATTATTCTTGAGTCTGAATTGTCACTAAATAGACATACGCCAAATAAATATAAAAGAAATGACCTCAATTCTTGGTTTGCTTCTTGTGAAGGTGCATCATGCTTTTATGTTGTCATTTATGATGTAACTCTGAAACAACTAATGAAGTCGACCTTCCCCCGATGGCCACAACTTTCTTAAACTCCAAATTTTCAACCCTAGAAGGTCGTTGCTCTTCCCTATTAAGTTGTACCTAAACATCCCAACCAAATGGTTTTCGTGAGTTCTTAGATGTAACAACCTAGCAACATCTTCTAGGGTGATGGTCATCTCCAATCCATCAAACACAAATGTGTTTGTCTGAGAATCCCACTTCTATGTCAGGGCGTACAAGAACCCCCATTGAAGTTCTATTGCACCATGGAAAAGCAGCCCTGAGAATTGCATTCTCAACAATCTCTACTTTTGGAAGTCTGGCAGAACTTCATACTAGTGAACGCCCGATCGCTATTGGAAGTGCCTGAATTTATGCAATAGAAATATCAGGGTCAAAGATATTATCCGGCACATAAACTTTAATTACAAATACTTGAATAAACGACAAAATTACTTATAATTGACGTCACACAATCGCCTTATTTTCTTTCCAACTATTTCTACCACCACTACATCGAAGTCAGTTTTTCTCCTAATTTTCTGGAACCCCTAATTTTTAGTGCAATTACAGTATGCACATCTAACACTAATCTCTCTACTTCATCCAATAATGGATTATCCTCTACATTATCCTTCTCTCTTGCATTGTTCATCTCCAAGAGTCGCTCCCCTTCTGCCACCTCTTATTGCTGAAATCCAATCTCCTCTCCTTTCTCCATCTCTACGACATGTCTCTTCGTTTTCGCCACCTCCTCCTACTCAAGTCCTTTCTCCCTGCATTGTCCGTCTCCCCAGCATGTACCCTTGTTTCCGCCACCTCCTCCTACTCAAGTTTCTTCTCCCCTTCATTTTTCAATTGTGCCCTGCTCCTTTGTGTCCACCACCTCCTTCTCTCATCTCCTCCTCGTTTTCTTTCACATCTTCTTGCTCCTTCTCCACAACCTGCTTCACTTCATGCAACACACGCTATATTGCAACAGCAACTCCATCCTCTTTCTGTTCTGCCAAAACATTGTACTCACCAATTATTCTATCTTTTTCTAAGTTTTTCAGATTTTGTCCAATGTATATGTCGACTTACCTAGTTTGACGTCGAACAATGGATGTTTGGTGTCATATTCTTCTGTATTGATTGAAGTAGACATCACTGATCTTCAACAAGCAAAACAAACGAATAGTGAAATAATAAAGCTATATAGAGCCGAAGATAAACGAATGGATATAAGACATTAAAATAACAATGCGTATATATACTACATATGAGTAATAGAAGAATATGAGATAACATTGCTATTTCATTATCTCACATCCTTTTGTTTATCCTTTATAGTATATGCATGAATTGCTATTTCATTATCTCACCTCCTCCTATTTTTCTTCTACAACGTATGAACTAATGAAAGCATGAGACCAACCTGAAAATAATAGACTATATTCGTCACCGACAAGGATAATAGATCCAACAGCTGTCCTCATGCTTGCTCTGACATATGTTATTCTGCTGATGATGATAACTTTCACTGATGAGGATGATAAGCACACTCTACAAACGAGAACTCCCTCTAGAATAAGTGAACTTGGTAGAAGCCTACGCTCATTCCAATAGACGTCCTTAAGGTTCCTCCAATCGACACTTTTCAAAAGACGATGAGAACCACTCCGATGAGGACGATAACTGCTGCCTACAATTGACAACTCCCTTTGTTGTTGTGAATGTTTGAAGCGTTATGGAGCAGCCTCTGCTGCACGACTTATAAACTTCATTTTTTCTTTTTCACGTATGGGCTTCTTGCATCATTCCTACCATCCACCTAAGGGCACGCTCTTTTAGAAAAGCCATTTTTCCCCATTGAAGGGTATTTTTGGACAACAACAACTTTACATATAGGCTACTAGCATCATTCCCGCCATTAAGCGGTGGGCATTAGGGTTTATTGAGTGCACCAGTCGATTCGCTTTCGACCAACCTTGGTGCCGATTCGGCTTTTGAATTATTGTTGGAGGCAAGTGTCTAATGAGATAGTAAAATTTTTATGAGATAATGTTTATGAGTACATAAAAATAGTTAAGAGATAATGAGATAACACTATAAGCAAGACAACAAATGAAAACACTTTTTTACTACTTAAAAGGGTATATTGGTTATAACAATATGCATATACGGATTGACAAATTTTACCTTTATCGAATCTTCAAATATTCTTTTTGCGGTTTCTACTTTTATCCCTACAAAAAGTTTCTTTTTGTATTAATCATAGGTTTTTTTGTCATACTTAAAATGACACACGAAATTACATACATGAAGGCATCGTATAAAACCAGCTTCGATCAGGAGAGACCATCATATTTCTTGGGAGCAGATATGCAGGCCCATTCTGAAAGGTGGCACCGGGTTAAAAGAGATAAACGAGGTGAACTTGGCAAAGCTTGCCGATCTTGCCCTCCAGGTGTGTTCCCAATCTAGTTGGTGGGCAACTCTTGTTGCAAGGAAGTACTTCAAATGGAGGAGTATCTGGTCCATTAAAGCAAGAGGCAAAAGATTCATGGTTCTTTCGTGGCATCATTAGGGGATAGAAGAAGCTGATCCCAGGTTAGGTTCAGTGAGTTCCGGGCAAAGGGCAGATCAGCGTTTGGTATGCTAAGTGGTTCGGCGTCTGCTTGCTTCATTCCTTAACAACGGATGATTTTCTTTGTGGCGGAAAATTCCTCTGCTACAGCATAAACGAGCTGATGCATTCAGATCTAACTTTGGAACCCTGCATTCAAGAGCTTCCTTGTGAGTGCTGGAGTGGAACGCCCCCCTTTCATTTCCCCCAAACCTCACATTCCAAGGCCAACCGGTTAAAGGAAAATGTTTTCCAGCTATATGGGAGCATCTTCCAAGGAAGATTGTATAACCTGGATCCTGTTCAGTCCAACTAATCCTTGGGCGCAATGGTTCGTTTATTTGGCCATAAATGGGTAGGGGCGGAGCCATAAATTTTTCTGAGGTGAGTCTAATCTGGCTGAAATATGATTTTTCAAAATTTTTATATAGAAAAAGCAAATTTTTTTAAAAAATTTACATGTAATTTTTTTTTGTTTGAGATGGGACCAGGGCCGATGTGGACCCTACCTTGGCTCTGCCCATGGAAGGGCGTCTCCCTACATAGGACAGAAGTCACAGAAGGATCTGCTTGGCCAATCAATGCTATCTTTGTAAAGTGGAGGAAGAAAATGTAAAACCACCTCTTCTTCCCTTGAGAACTAGCCAAAATGGTTTGGTCCATGCTAGGCATGGATATATGATGGGCATTGCAGATGGAAGTGTGGAAATGGAGTGCAGAAGAATCGTCAAAAAACCTGCTTGGAACTAACTAGTGGTCTTTGATTTGCCTCGCCTTGGCTTCGGTTCCTGTTCTAATCGGGTCTCCTAGATGTCATTTTGGTGTTTTATAGGGCATATTCTGTATTTTCTCTCATGATACATGCTATTTTTTTTTTTTTTTTCTTTTACTCAGGAGGAAGAACCACCAGCAGGGGCGTTTTTGGCAACATTTTTAAAAGAATCCACTTGGATTTCCTCCAGGATAATCAAACTCCACCCAAATATTCATATTAAATTGTTTTTCAAATTAAGCAGCTACTTGTACTACTCAAACATTAGACGGATGGTTGTAGATATGTCAAAAGTCAAGCAGGCTTTCAAAGATTCATCTAAAAAGTTTTAATCGACTTTTTCTGATGAGCTTGCTTAGATGAACATGTATATGGGGCACGGATCTCAAATAAAGTGATCATTAAGACATTAAATATTTTGTTACTTTTTTAAATTAGTTGACACTATAGAGTCGACAAATCACACATTAAACGAAATTAGCGTCCACAAAATGCTTACCTTTCGTAACACACACACACATATATATATATATATATATGCGACACATAGTTCTTGAACTAAAAGTATTTTAAAGAAACTATTTATAGTTAACATGAATTAAATTCATTAATAGACAATCTATGGTACGCAATATAATTCTCACTTTTACAAAAAATTATTGATGACAAGGTCTAGTAATCCCCAAAATTATTAAAATTGAATTGCTGAAAAAACACGTAAATGAAAATCCACGGCAACCTGAATAAATTTAGCAGAATTTCAAGTGTTATGCGAGTAAAACGACCTTTCCTGGTTGTAGTTACCACCACAAGCAACTAAATAAAATAAAATTGTAACTTGCAAGCTTTGTAAAAGAGAGAGCGAGAGAGGGGCGCGTCTTTCGCATCACGCTTGAGGACGATTCTCTTGTAATCTGCACGTCTCCACCATGTTGCCATGCCCAGTTTTTGTCTTTACTGGTTGACTCCACTATGCATAGCAAATTTTTTGAGATTTGGTTTTAATAATATGATCGAAAGCCTATCATCTGCACGTCTCCACCCGATTAATTAAAAAGGCCATGCAAGCTTTTCACCACAATAGTATACACCAGAGGCGCATTGAAGGGAAGATCCAGGAATTTTTCCAATTAAAGTTTTTAAAATTTACATGTTTTTTTTTTTTTTTTTTTTTTTGGAGGAGGGGCTAGGACCCTGTTACGGGTCTACCTCCGCGCGGCGGGAACCCACCAGACCCATACCGACCATGCCTTGGCTTCGCCTCTGGGCGCACCTCCACGCTCGATTCCTTCTGGGATGCACTCGCAACTGCTAAATGCATGCGAAGAGATGAGGAGGCTTTCCATGTTATAATGCTAACATGGGAAGACGTATTTTCACTTTTTATTAGAGAAGCATTGTGGTATTTTTATTGGGAAACTTTTTTTTGTTTTCATTTTTTTTGCCGTCGTAGGTGGAGGGTCTTTTATTTAACTCGGAAGACATTTTGGTTATTTTCAACCATAACACATTGTCTCCTGTTATGGACCATATCGTATAACATGCTAAGATAGAGAGAGCAGCAGTCTTCCAAAATGGACATCGCTCGCATTCCCTTATGCCGAAACATTCAAAAGCCAAAACGCATTGTGCAAGTAACGATATTTATTTGGTTGAACATTTCCTTCCTAATACCAATGGAAAAGCTTATTCAATGGTAAAATGTTGCAAAAGTATAGTTTGTGAATGTACATGAGGCCAAAGCGTGCAACTCATGAAACCTGATTTTGTGAAAGTACCATTTTATGAAAACCTGATTTTTATGTAGTTTTTGAACTTGGTTTGTGTATTTGGTGATTTATTTTTTTGAAAACAAGTTTTTGCTTGGATGACAAAAATGAGTTTCTTGAAGTGTCTATTGTCAGCTAAACATTGTGGCAGATATGTCACAGTTAATTTACAAAAGCAAACATGTTTTTTTGTGTAAACCCGCTCGCGTTCTATCTAGGGTTTAAGAGTTTAGGGTTTAGGATTTAGTGTTTAAGGGTTTTTGGTTAAGGAGTTTAAGGTTCAAGCATAATGAGAGTTTAGTGTTTAGGTTTTGTCAAATGAGCCAGCAAGGATATTTGTCCACCCATGTTCTTAGCCTAAATAGACTTGTGCAATAGGCAGATGTCTCCTAGATTTGAATCAGAAACTGACCTGACCGTCTACCCCTGGTTGGCTGACTTGTGCAATAGGCCGATGTCTCTTAGATTTGAATCAGAAACTGACCGCCTACCCGTGGTTAGCTTTTAGCTTAACGAGGCATGGTAAATCTCTCGGGGCTGTTTTATTTCGTTGTTGATTACAAAACATATATGAAATTTGTTGTGCATATCTGAGCCCACATCTTCAAAAGCTGGTTGCTACTTGCTAGTGGCCATCGGTACAAGTACTAGAAACTAAAAATTATGGAGTTTTTATTTTTAATTGAAATCGCGCCATGGTTATGTTTACGGCTGCCTTCAAATTCAACGTCATCAGCTTTCAGAATCGGTTCCCTGGTACATAATAATCGTAAATATACTTAAAGTTTTAGAAGTCGTTGTGTAATCGATAGTGCAATGCTGCTAGAACAGTTTCTATATTGAATTTAGTCACCTTATAAATTTAATTGCCTTTTGGTTCTATTATCATTAAGAGTTTATTTTGTTATTACCCATATCTTCATTAGCTTAAGCGATAAGGCAAAATCCTTTTCTTTTGGAAATTTCAATTTTCTTGCACTTTTCTTTTGACTGAGAGGAAGACGTCATTTTTAAGTTGAGAAACATTCAAAGTGATGGTCAACAAGTTTTGCTAAAAAATTATGCTTCTGCGGCCTTTCATTAAGGGACGACTTCAATACAATTAATTAGGAGACAAAAACTATTTTGAAAACAAAAATATTAAATGAACCTATGCAGAACCCTTTTCACAAAATTATTAAGTAAATAAAGGTGATCTCCTAATTACATAACCTATGATCGCAATTTTCGTCAATGTTAAATAAGCTTGGCAATAATACACTTCCTTATTAGATAATCTATGAATTAAAATGTGGACTGCATTCTTCCTGTTACTGATATAGTTGAATTTAAGCTATTGAACTATATTTTACTTCCTGCTGAGAAGAGGTTTATGACCCATGCCCAAAAAAGAAAGCCAGACCTTCTTCCCCTTCCCCATGCCTCGTAGATCCAGGGCATGAAAAGTTGCAATGCACCTTCATCTTGGGGCCACATTGGCTGTTCCATAAGACCCAAGAAACGATGAAATTTTGAAAGAAATACTGTAGTGTTGATTTTTTGTGAAAGACCTTCATTGGCAATCAAATTTTCCTATGTTAACATAGTAAATATATTCATTTACAACAAAAAAAGGGGTCATTAGCCAGTGTCTGAACCATGGCTAATGAACCCAAAAACCGTGGCTGAAAGTATTTTCAAACATGTTATTTGTTGCGGCCATTAACTAAGATGGTAGCAATAGGCATTGCGCCTTTTGACTTTTAGCCAAGGAATAGACTGTGGCTGTTCCAATAATCAGCCACGATTTTCCATGTCCAACAGCCATGATAAAAGCCACCGTAACAGCCACAGCTGACCACAAAAGCAACAATGCCTATTATGGTGAGAAAGAGTCATACGAACTACAAATTCAAACTTTAATTCTGATCCAAGGTTGCTACAGTGTTTCGTTTCATAATCTTTATAAGCATTGAATACGTTTTGGAATACAAGAATTCTGCAGAATACCTGCCGAGGGACACGCCCTCTACCTTTTATTGCCAAAATAAATGGAAAAAAAGATTGTGCACATAAGCGTGAAATGACCAAGATACCCCTGGCCTCAATAGTGGAGCTACATATAGGCTAGCGTGGGCAGTTGCCCATCCCAGCAACAAAATTTTTATTTATTTTTACATAGATGTCTTCCAATTATTTTCTTATTTATATATGTTGTGCCCCTTCAAAAAATAAAAATTTCTACAATAGTGCCTCTTAAGAAAAAAAAATTTGGCTTCGCCACTGCCTGCAGTATCTTTTCTAATGCACAGCTTGAGCTATTTTCTCCAAGCTATGTTGTTGGCTTGTATGCTGATGTTGTTGTCAGTATTTTTTGTATCTCCTCTAGGCAGCGATTAAGCAGCATATTCTCAGGAAAGAGAAGGACATTGGAAATTTTAATCTCCGTGCCACATACGTAATCCTCATTGCATTTCCTTGCCAGTCCAGAAGCCATGGCTTTCCGTTGCACGCTCCAAAGTGGCAATGTGAATGTTTATCGTCTATTAAGAAACAGCTTTTAGCAGCACCTCGTATAGGAATACAATCCAATAAAAGAATCATAATATTTGCCTTTTCATGTACCAGACTAATTATATACGATCTCTCACATCTAGACTTGTTTGTTGATGTGAAGTTATTGGAATCCAATTTTCAGGTGTATGTGATATATTGCAAACCAGCAAAAGACAGACAAAATTTGCTTTTTGTAAACAATCAAAGTCCAGGGATTTGTTAGTAGTAAATTAGTATCTAACATATTAATAATGTATCCTTTTAATGTTTCAGCCAAGCAATTATATTGCTCAAATTTACATGCCAATCTTTTATTTTAAATTGGATCATAACTAGAACCAAAGTTATCCACAACAGAGCAACTCCGTCTCTTCGCTCTCTCTCTTTCTCACTATAGCATTACTTTGCTAAATGGTTTTTCTCATAGATAGACAGATAGAGAGAGATGGGTATACTTCAGATCTAAACCACTTAGGCCAAGGACAAAGACCAGTAGTTTCCTTAAATCAAATTTGACCGTTTCTCATCAGTTCGGCTATCTATGTTGTCTACATTTTATTTTGAACAAACATTTTAAACATTTCGCACTCCCGGTCTCGATCGAGATTTAAAATGGTCTTCTGGGCAATAAGGGGCATTTTTGGTGTATAAGGATTTTGACTTGGATTCGGACTCAGGATCTTCATCCGGATTTCCGTCAGTCATTGGACTCAGAGTTCTGTTATGAAACTACACGGTACATCCAAATCCATTGTCTTTTACAAAATCCAACAAAACGGACTCAAATTTGTCCGATCCATTTGCCTATGTTCGTTTGGCGAGCGACTATGGATTCCCACAATGGTAAGAATTTTCACGGTCAACATCGATCATAATTTCTCTTTATTTTAATCTTTTTTAGTCAAAAGTGGTTGGAAATGCAAATCCATCTGCATCTAAAGTGAAAACGTGTTCTTGAATTCAACTACTTGTTCGTAGCGGACTGGGAATAAATGAGCAGGAGCAATCCAACAAGTTATCGCTTATGCTTGAATTCCAAACAAGTGTTAGAGAATATACAATCGGACAGATCTTAGGAAGGTGATTCTGGATCAGTGTTTGAATTCAATATGTGGTCGAAAAACTTGTTCTTTCCCTTTACGATCTTGAGGTTATCTCGTTTTGCTTGTTCCATAACATATCGGAAAGCAGACCATTCTCTTGCATGCTTCTTCATTCTAAAGCTGCCAATTCTCTAACTTATCCACCTAAATAAAAACTTGCCCATTCTCGTTTTGCATTCTCTTGAGGTTATCTCGTTTTGCTTGTTCATCCCTCTCATAATAAGCCAGCTTCTCACATCTCCACCTTTTTTTATCAGAGGCAGCCAAAAATTCTGATGATGCCATCCTTCCTGCACTCATTTTAGCCATTTTCCCAAACTACGCCAACCCCTGTTTGGTTGATGTCATGGACTCAGTTTCTACTCCCTCTCTCTCTTCCTCGAGCACCATTTGTTTTTTCAAAAAACATCTCTGGATAGGCATTAACACCCCTAATTTTAAGTATATAACCAATGGATCGGACACATTTAATGATTATTACTAAATGAGCTCAGATCCTGATACTTGCCTTATTTTGACACCATCGAGGACGGTCGAAGGCCTGGATGAGGGTGCAAGAGCGGAGCCGATCGGCGGCGTTAGTAGCGGTTGGGCACGCCGATTACCACCCAACAGGCTTATGTCCTTGTTGCCTTGTGAGGTTAGCCTCGGCGGGGAGTGCCAAGAGTAGCAGGCCGCAGCATTGCACGTGGCCGAGGATGGGCGCAAGCCCAAGAAGCGACTTGCAGGGTTGGGCACTAGCACCTATGTGCGTAGGGCCAAGTGCACGCGAGTGAGTTGGACCACACGACACCTTGGCATGGTTCAGGGTTAGACACTAATAGAATCCTTGGGCATTACTTATATGGCTGCAGTGGGAGGAGCGGGTGGAGCAGCTAAGGTCGAAAAAGGTGAGACAGGGTCCGGATCCGTAGAGATATCGAGCGCAACCAGATCCAATCCAAGCACCTTTTTTGCATATGTTTATTTACTCTTTTGTACTATCTCGGTTTGAGACGTGTTAGGATCGTTTTCTTTAAGTTTTTTGTACCGTCTTGGGTTAGGAGTTAAGTGAACCGAGACGCTTTTCATGTATATAACCTTTGTAATTGGAGCCTTTTGGGATTACGCTTGAATGAAGAATGAATTGATTTTCGTTTCGGGCGTCACTCTTTCTCTCATCCCATCTTCTCCTCAACCAAGTCTACTCGTCTTCCCGGAGGCGGCCGGATTGATTTCTTCTCACCCTTGACCAGCGACGGCTGGTGTCTTTCTTCGATCCGACGGCGTCAATCCTTCCACCGTCCTCAATACTCTTTTCTTTTCTCCCCAATCGGTCGAAGGAACATCTACCTCCCCTGTTCTTGCGATAGAAGGAGAAGCAGTGCCAGATCACAAAGTTGAAATCGATTTGCCTTGCTGAGTGTGATCTTGGGTAGAGATAGCGCCTCGACAGCGAGGTTCTATCAGTTTGGTATCAGAGCCGATGCTCACGGCAGCGAATCGAAGCTTCAGACTACAAATATCGTCTTCTCCAAGGAAAACTAGAAACACAGAGACAAAAACCATTGGCATTAATTTTGTGGAAGGATTTACTGGTCAAACACTAGACCATTGGATTCATCTACGTATGAAGCATCTATCAACAAATTTTCAGAATTTTTGAGGCTGTGATTTGCGATGAATCGATTTTTGAAGAGGCGCGGGTTCTCAGGCACTGTTCTTCCCCTTTTCTGGTGACCACCGAGCACTCTGTCGTTGATTCCGGTCACCAGCGGATTCAAAACATGTGGATGACAATACCAATAGATTCCTGACGAATTTCCGCTTCCAACGAGCCCAAGAACGTCAAATTTGGTTCATAAACGGCTATGGAATAGCGATTTAAAGTCTGCCAGAGTTTCCTGTGGTTTTTCCGGCAAGGAGGACGTTTTCCGGCGAACCCGACGTTTCCGGCGTCGTGTTCTTCAGTCCCCAGCAGTGTCCTTGTTTCGTGTTCGGATAAACTGAGGTACGCACGGACACGCGAGTCCCGTCGAGTCCCGCATCACCTGGTGCTCGACGCTTGTCATGTCCCGCCAAGAATCCCGCTCCACTTCGATATCAATCGACACCGAGTCCCGCACAACACGTGTCCTTCGTTCCTTAATGGATGTGACATCGTGTCGGCGTGTTCCAGCCTTTTGAAGCACGTGTCCTGGACATGACACCACCCGAAGCTCCTCTGTTCACCTGTCTCAGACGTCTGAAAAGGCCAAATCTTCTCTAACTTTGATCGGCCGGCGTTGATTGTTCAGAACTCGGATTTGAGCGAGTTCAGGTGCGTTAGAGTCGTCTAGATCTCTAATTCTTGCCCTCCAAATTTCAGAATTTTCGGAGATAGATCCAGGGCGTGGTGGATTTTTGAGTGTCGACTACTCTATGATGATTTCTGAAACTGATACAAGCTGCGGTCGAGAAGAAGAGGCACGACTTTGAGGCTCAACGAATCTAGAATGGTGAGGAATCTGACAGGATGCTTAGAAAGCTACAGAAGTCAACAATTTTTCAGTCCAAGTTTCACGATTTTTGGACCTTTCAGCAGGGAGATATTGAATTTTTATTGAGCAAAGGTCCTTGGAGTGGTTAACAGAGAATATGAGTGCAATGGATTTAGTTATTGGCGTCTACGCAAGGAACAAACACCTACAAGATATAGTGCTGATTCTGGGTTCACAAATCAACCAAGAACCGAGGATGGAGGTCTGGATGGCAGGAAGAAACCCTAATTGCGACTTGGTGATCCAACACCGTAGCATCCATGGGTTCCACTTTGAACTCGAGGTTGACAAGGTGAGCCGGCGAGCTTGGGTGACAAATTTGACACTTACGGGGAAATTAAGTGTAGTAGAGATTGTGATAAGACCTCAATGCATCGAGCAGTTCTACCCAGGTGAGATCCTCAAAGTAGGAGACTCTAGCCGGAGTTTCAAGCTAGAAGTGATTCCCTCGGTCTCTAGCCAAGAAGAAAGGAGCTATGACAGCAAGCACCATGAGTCGTATATGGACGGTTCGGCGCCACGAGCAATGCAGCAGCTTTGTGAGAAAATCATTGAGACCATCGATGGGCTGCAAGCAAAATGAAAGCAAGCTGAATTCGCCATGGGTTCGACGATTGAGCATGACATTACAGCCATGAAAGAGCCATTGTTACCACGGTCCTTCACTCCTCAGTGTATGGTCAAGCCTAAGGAGGGTGGTAATGGTATTTCGAAGAGCTTGTTGAATAGTCTACAAAAGACAGCAATGCAGGAGACAGTCACTAGTTCAATAAGTGACCAAGGAAAACAGGTCGAAGAGATTCCTGGTTGTACAAAGAAAAAATTTGTTCTAACGCCTTGGAAGTTGGAAGGGAAGGCCAAAACATATCAGCATGGGATCACAAAAAGGGTATAGTCTGATCATCCAAGAAGATAACCTCACACGAGCTTGGGGTCAAGCTCGGTCTAAGGAGGGTGGATCTGATACGTGCCATATTTTGACACCATCGAGGTCGGTCGAAGGCTTGGACGAGGGTGCAAGAGCGGAGCCGACCAGCGGCGTTAGTAGCTGGTTGGGCACGCCAATTACCACCCGTTATGTTCTTGTTGCCTTGTGAGGTTAGCCTCGGCGGGGAGTGCCGAGAGCAGCAGGCCGCTGCATTGCGCACGGCCGAGGATGGGCGCAAGCCCAAGAAGCGACTTGCAGGGTTGGGCACTAGCACCTATGTGTGTAAGGCCAAGTGCACGCGAATGAGTTGGACCACACGACACCTTGGTAAGGTTTAGGGTTCGACACTAATGGAACCCTTGGGCATTATTTATATGGCTGCAGTGGGAGGAGCGGGTGGAGCAGCTAAGGTCGAAAAAGGTGAGACAGGGTCCGGATCCGTAGAGATATCGGGCGCAACCAGATCCAATCCAAGCGCCTTTTTTACTTATGTTTATTTACTCTTTTGTACTATCTCGGTTTGAGACGTGTTAGGATCGTTTTCTTTAAGTTCTTTGTACCGTCTCGCTTAGGAGTTAAGTGAACCGAAACGCTTTTCATGTATATAAGCTTTGTAATTAGGGTTTTTGGGGATTACACTTGAATGAAGAATGAATTAATTTTCGTTTTGGGCGTCACTCCCTCTCTCATCCCATCTTCTCCTCAACCAAAGTCACACCTCTTCTGCTCGACCGCAGCTTGTATCAGTTTCAGAAATCATCTCAGAGTAGTCGACACTCAAAAATCCGCCACGTCCTGGATTTATCTCCAAAAATTCTGAAATTTGGAGGCAAGAAGTAGAGATCCAGACGATTCGAACGCACCTGAACTCGCTCAAATCCGAGTTCTGAGCAATCAACGCCGGCTGATCAAAGTTGGAGAAGATTCGGCCTTTTCAGACGTCTGAGACAGGCGAACAGAGGAGCTTTGAGTGGTGTCCTGTCCAGGACACGTGCTTCAAAAGGTCGGGACACGCCGACACGATGTCGCTTCCATTAAGGAAAGAAGGACACGTGTTGTGCGGGACTCGGTGTCGGTTGGTATCGAGGTGGAGCGGGACACGACGAGCGTTGAGCTCCAGGTGATGCGAGACTCGACGGGACGCGTGTGTCCATGCGTACCACAGTTTTTCCGGACACGAGACAAGGACACTGCCGGAGACTGAAGAACACGGTGCCAAAAACGTCGGGTTTGCCGGAAAACGTCCACCTCGCCGGAAAAACGACAGGAAACTCCGGCTGACTTCAAATCGCTATTCCACAGCCGTTTATGAACCAAATTTGATGTTCTTGGGCTCGTTGGAAGCGGAAATTCGTCAGGAATGTACTGGTATTGTCATCCACACGTTTTGAATATGCTGGTGACTGGAATCAATGCCGGAGTGCTCGGTGGTCACCAGAAAAGGGGAAAACACCGCCTGAGAAACAGCGCCTCTTCAAAAACCGATTTCTCGCCAACCACGGCCTCAAAAATTCTGAAAATTTGCTGGAAGATACTTGAGATGTAGGCGAATCCAGTGGTCTACTGCTCGACAGACGAATCTTTCCAGAGAATGAGAATCAGTGCCAATGATTTTTGTCTCTGTGTTTTTTTTTCTAACTTGGGAAAGCTAATGTATGTCGTGTGCAACTTCGATTCACCGCTGTGAGCGTCCGTTCTGATACCAAACTGATAGAACCTCGCTGCCGAGGCGCTATCTCTACCCAAGATCATGCTCAGCAAGGCAAATAGATTTCAACTTTGTGATCTGTCACTGCTTCTCCTTCTATCGCAAGAACAGGGGAGGTAGACGTTCCTTCGACCGATTGGGGAGAAAAAAAAAGAGTATTGAGGACGGGGGCAGGATTGACGCCGTCGGATCGAAGAAAGACACCAGCCGTCACTGGTCAAGGGTGAGAAGAAATCAATCCGGCCGCCGCTGGGAAGACGAGTAGACTTGGTTGAGGAGAAGATGGGATGAGAGAAAGAGTGACACTCAAAACGAAAATCAATTCATTCTTCATTCAAGCGCAATCCCAAAAAGCCCTAATTACAAAGTTTATATACATGAAAAGCATCTCGGTTCACTTAACTCCTAACCCGAGACGATACATAGAACTTAAAGAAAACGATCCTAACACGTCTCAAACTGAGATAGTACAAAAGAGTAAATAAACATAAGCAAAAAGGGCGCCTGGATTGGATCTGGTTGTGCCCGCTCTCTCTACGGATCCGGACCCTGTCTCACCTTTTTCAACCTTAGCTGCTCCACCCGCTCCTCCCAATGCTGCCATACAAGTAATGCCTAAGGATTCTATTAGTGTCTAACCCTGAACCATGCCAAGGTGTTGTGTAGTCCAACTCACTCGCGTGCACTTGGCCCTACGCACATAGGTGCTAGTGCCCAACCCTGCATGTCGCTTCTTGGGCTTGTGCCCATCCTCGGCCGCGCGCAATGCTGCGGCCTGCTGCTCTCGGCACTCCCCGCCGAGGCTAACCTCACAAAGCAACAAGGACATAAGTCTGTCGGGTGGTAATCGGCGTGCCCAACCGCTACTAACGCCACTGGTCGGCTCCGCTCTTGCACCCTCGTCCAGGCTTTCAACCGTCCTCGATGGTGTCAAAATAAGGCACGTATCAGATCCTTTATTCTGGGTCAATAGAAAACTATGAACTTAGGTCCAATCTCCATCACCGGTCAAGCGGAACCAAGAGGTAAGGTGGCTCACACTCAAGGGTTCAAGGTTCAAATCACATCACTGTTTTCATGCATTGGTGTGTTATTTCTCTTTAGGCTGAAACACTGGTGAGGCTGACAACTGAGTTTAAGGATGCATCGTAGGTCCATCCAATGCCCCAAAACAAGCCAGAATGTTGGAGTATCTGTATGACCTCAGGAGATTTACGACAAAGGCAATTTCCTCTAAATAAACATTTAAAAAAAAAAAAAGGAAATCCAATCTCCATCTGTGCATCTGATAAGTTTCTCATCCAATTACATATGTAAATATTGGTTCCAAATTAGATTTAAAAAGATGAAGGCTGAATCTGAATTATCATTCCGTAAAATTTAAATCCAACTCAATCCGGACTAGATTCCTGCTTTTTCTAATGAGATCCTCATCGGATCTCCGTCATTTATTGGACTTTAATTCAGTCATACAAGTAGCTACAAGGGCATCATCGCATATCCAAAATTTGATCCAACATTCTTACTAGATCCAACTAAACGATTCAAATTTGTCAACTTATTTTGCGTATCTCTATTTGGTCACATGAAGACAAAACAAAGCGCGTTTCGGATAACATACATGTTTGGGCTTCATATCACCATGAACAAACTAAAATGGATGGATAGGATAAGTTCAATTACATTTTAAATTTGAATACGTTTAGTTGGATTTGGCAAAAGAAATTGGATACGGTTTCAAAATTTAATTTAGATATGTTCTGCAGATTTCTAACTGAATCTGAGTCCAACTCCAGTAACTCAGATAGATTCTAAGAGAATCTCACAAGAGTACATACAAATGTTGGATCCAAGCTGGATCTGAATCTGATGAATACAAATTCCGTATATAAAAGCTAGATTCAACTATAAAGGGGCCCAACGTTTCCAGTTTAATTCAGGAACCCAAAATTATACACCCGTGTACCGAAAGGAAGCATTCCCAATCAGAATTAATTTTTGCACTCTGTATGCAAAATCTACGTATAAAAATAATTTTTTTTCCTTTTCACCTTCTAATACTTTCTCTTTTTCCCTATGCTTAACCTAGCCGGTTTTATATATATATATATATATATATATATATATATATATATATATATATATATATATATAATATATATATATATATATATATATATATATATATATATAGAGAGAGAGAGAGAGAGAGAGAGAGAGAGAATGCATTTCGAGCCACTTTTTTATTAAAAAAGATTAAAATAGGAGAAATTATGATGGATGTTGATCGTGAAAATTCTTACCATTGTGCGAATCCATGTTCCATCGCCAAACGAACATAGGCAAACGGATCGGACAAATTTGAGTCCGCTTAGTTGGAATCAGTGTAAGAAATTGGATTTGGGTATTATCCCGAGCAGTTTTATAACTGAATTCGAGTACAATGACCTCGGAGATCCGGATGAAGATCTGGGCCGATTACTTGCAATGTTGAACATTATGCTTGTGAGATCCCAACTCTATTTTGAAAAGTAGAGTACATGCATGAACCGAAGTCGAAATCCTTATGACTGTGAGTTTCAAACTTGATTTTTAAAAGTATAATCTGAATCCAAATCGAAATGAACTGAGTCTGACTAACCTGGATTGCATAAAGTCAGATGGAAACCCAGTTGCGAAACTGCTTGGATCCAATTAAACTTCAAACCGAATTAATAAAAAAGACTTATGATAGTATAAAGTGGATATATTCCAGCTATTTAGATCTTGATCTGGATTTGAAATCTTAACCCTACACTGGATCCAGAAAAAAAAAATGAATAAAAGCATGTCCTTTTACCTTTTAAAAATACGTTGGAGCGGATCGTTTGTTCTAGCTGGTAGCAATAAGCTAATTGCCAACCAAATCCAATCCAAGTGTCCTACCAAAAACAGAATCCAATCCGTGGGATCTGAGAACCGTGGACTTAAGGATATAGTTTCATGAACCGCAGATTTTTTTACCACATCAAGAAGCTGGAGAAAATGGTTTGGAAACGGTTGGAAAAACCGGTTAGAGATGAAATGGTGTTAACAGAGATGAACGTGTTCGCCAAGAGACCGACATTAGTTTCAACGTGTTCGCCAAGGTCTTAGACTGACGCCTTTTTTTCTTTTAACAACTCTCTTGACTTGTTTCTTTCAACGGAAAGGGAGATGTTGAGCTGATGGGAAAGTTCAATCCATCTCCACGGCCAGCTGTTGGAAGAATACCAAGTTTTGTTTCGGGTTTTTCTCCCCCGGCCACCACGTCGTAGCAATTACTCTCATGAGGATGGTGCTTTTATGGACGTCCAGAGCTGGACGTTGATAAAAGTTAAGTTTTTACCGACGTTTTGAAGCATGGACGTTGCTAAAATGCCAATTTCAGTGACATCCTAAGGCTACGCATGGTTGAATGCTGTTTTTTATGGACATGTTACTCTTGGTGGAAATTAATCTTCACTAGCATTTGACTCTTGACGTCGCTAAAAGTTGACCTTTACCGTGTGACATTTCCCATGCATGGGTGAATCCATCCTTTTTTTTTTTTTTCTTATCGTGTTAGGGACAGACCGATTTAATCTTTTAATTAGTCTTGTAATGAAAACCATTCCTTTCGTGACAATCCATACTGCCCAAATCATCTTCTGAAAACATATATACTAGTTCGGGCTTCATATCTCCATGAGCAAAATAAAATTGGACAAATTCAATTACAGTTTAAATTTGCATCCGTTTAGTTGGATTTCTTAAAAGAAATTGGATACGATTTCAAATCTAATTCAGGTATGTGCTGCTGTTTTGAAAGTAGAGACTTAGTCCAAGTCTGGATCTGAATATGATGAACCCAAATTCCACATATAAAGGCTAAATTCAACTTTGAATCTGAATCGTTTGCATCTCTAAATTATAAAGGGGCCCTACTTGTCCACTTCAATTTGGGAAGAAAAGTAGGAAACCAAAATTATAATGGGTACATGGCGTTCCTTAAATTGTAATGGTTGATAAAAATGAAGAACGTGGGACTTACGTTTTAGATATTTATTTTTATTCAAAACAGGCAAATGCGGAAGATTATGAAAGAGAAAAAGGGACAGGAATTGGATCTGCCAATATATATGCAACATTATCGGCCCATTATTGGACGAACCATTTCTCCATGTGCAATCATTATCCCACTTGGATTTGAGAGTCAACAACCTACAAGGAAACTTTCCTCCTAGCATTTTTCTGCAACCTAAACTCGAGCATCTTGTTATTTCATACAATACGGAGTTAGCAGTATCGTTGCCACCACAAAATCTTAGAAGGAGTGTCAATATTTGACATCTGAGTTTTTCTTCGATCAAAGAGTTGTCTGGTGGCGCCCTTAGTGCCCTCAAATCCCCCGACACGGCCAAGATTAGAAGTGAAATCAAATACAATGAATGGAAGTATCTTGTCATCTTGCATTTCAAGTAGAATTTCTAGCATGAATGTATCGAGCGGCAATCCACCAGGTTTGATCCCCGATGGTCTTTGCTCATTTTCTCACATCACTCATTTATGGCTTTCTGGCAACTCTTTGAATGGAACAATTCCAACGTGTTTTTCTTGTCTTTCCTCCCTCGACTGGCTAGATCTCAGTTACAACTGCTTAACGGGGAGCATACCATTGTCACTTTTCACCCTTCCTTTCTTGCAGATGTTTGTTCTTAATGATAATAGTTTCAGTGGTTCGCTCCCCAAATTTTATAACCCAAGTTCAAAGTTGACAAATCTTTACCTTGACAACAATTTATTAAATGGAGATATTGACAACAATTTATTAAATGGAGATATTTCATTTATTTCTGAACAAGGCAAACTTCAGTTTCTTGACCTTTCAAGTAACAATATAGAAGGGAAAATATCATCTTGTTTGTGGGGCTTATTAGCTTAAGATTTCTAATTCTTGATCAAAACAAGTTAGACGGATTTCAAGAACCAACAAATACCACTAGAGCCATTGGTGCTCGATTGACACTTTTGAGAGTTTCAAGTAACCGAATCAATGGTCTAATCCCAACTTTTCTTTGCAACTATATTGCTGAATCTGCCACTTTGGACATGTCAAGCAATGCTCTCACAGGTGCCACACCAATTTGCCTTTGCAAAGTGAATCGGTCGAACCTCAGTATCAACCAATTACAAGGACAAATTCCAAATGGATTCAATAATATACAGCTCCTCGACATGAATAGCAACATTTTGACTGACACAATTCAAAGTCCATAGCTTCCAACAGATTGAAACTCTAAATCTTGGTAACAATAAGTTAGAAGATGCATTTCTAGGTTGGCTAGGCCGACTAAGTTAAAGGTGCTAGTTTTGAGGTCTAATCATCTTTATGGACCCATTTTTGTCTTTGCTAATTCACTGCAAGCATTTGTTGCCTTGAAGATCTTTGACATATCTAATAATCATTTTTCGGGGACTCTCCAACATGACTTGTTTGACGGACTCAAGGCTATGATACATAATGGTTTAGAGAATGATTACGTTGATAAGGCTGTATTTTCAACAGAATTTATTCTTGGAGGATCCAATGCCTCCAGTTATTTCTCCTTTAATGGTGAAATAGAGCAAACAATGAAAGGAAATGATCGGCCTCTAACAAGCATCAAAGGGCCCATGAATGTTCTTGAAATGTCCAACAATAACTTTACTGGAGAAATTCATAAAGATATAGGGAGGTTGAAGTATTTGTGTGGATTGAATGTTTCCAATAACCATCTAAAGGGTCCCATCATCAATTCCTTTGGCAATATGCTGTAGTTGGAATGGTTGGACCTTTCTGAAAATCAAATGTCAGGACCCATACTATAAGAGCTTGCAGATCTCACATTTCTTTCAGTCTTAAACTTATCTTATAATGATATGCAAGGAAAGATACATCAAGAAAAGCAGTTTGGCACTTTTGGTCCTTTTTCAAGGAAACCCAAAGCTTTGTGGGCCACAGATTAAAAAAACATGCTCTACAGGAGGAGATGGTCATAAGGAGACAATCAACAAGTGAGACGAGGAGACACAGGACTGAAAGTATGGATCGTTTGACATAGGATTGGCAGTGGGATTGATGATCCTAACTCTAATTCTTGTGTTTGTAGAGAGTGTAGCAAATTGGTTTTCGAATGAAACTCACAAGATGATAGAATTCATATTGATGCAAATTGGTCCTTCTAAATTTGGCAAGCATAGCAACCCATAAATGGTGTGCATATTTGTAGGCATTAAAGAGTCAGAAGTGCATGCCTTCAATTACAGTCCTGAGCTCATGTCCATTAGAATGCAAGTTGAGTATAATGACATCAGAAGGCTAGAAGATTTCTTGATTTCTGAATATACAAGTGAAGACCTGCCAACCGATGAGTTTGATGCACATCCTTACGTCCGCAATAGGCCTTGTGTGCCTTTTTTTTTTCAGAAATTGATTACCTTTTATCTGTCATGTTCATGTTGAAATTGATGTATGTTTATGTGTGCTTAATTTGCTATTTTCCTTTTATTTCATCATATCGTGGGTGCAATAATAGATGTTAAATGTCTATTGTTAAACAAATTTGACTGCCAACTGGTACACTTACTTGCATTTTTTGTTTATGGAAAATGTCATAAATGTGTAAAATTTATAATTTGCACAATTCCTTTAAAAATAAACAGTTTTTCGTGTGCAATAACATAAATTAAGTGGCCAAAAAAAGGGAGGTGGAGAGACAAAAAAAAAAGAGAGAGAATGGTGGATTTACCCACTTGGCGGAAAAGTAAGGGTAGATAATTTTTTTTTTTAAGGGTCTTAAGATAGAATGATTGTGCAAGTGCATGTCTTTTAATGAGGAAAAAAGTAATAGAAAACAAAAAAAGCAGAATCACCCTACTAAGACCTGTCCGATTAATCAATTAATCCTCCAATTTACTCGGTAACACTTGTTTGGAATTCAAGCATAAGCGATAACTTGTTGCTTCTACTCATTTATTCCCAATCCTCTATGAACAACTAGTTGAATTCAAAGAACACGCTTTCACTTTAGATGCAGATGGATTTGCATTTCGAACCACTTTTTAACTAAAAAATATTAAAATAAAGAGAAATTATGATTGATGTTGATCGTGAAAATTCTTACCATTGTGGGAATCCATAGTTGATCGCCAAACGAACATAGGCAAATGGATCGAACAAATTTGAGTATGTTTTGTTGGATTTTGTAAAAGACAATGGATTTGGATATACCGTGTAATTACATAACTGGCCTCGAGTCCAATGGATTAGGACTCATACCAGAAGAGCTTGCAAACCTCACTTTTCTTTCAGTCTTAAACTTATCATATAATGATCTGCAAGGAATGACACCTCAAGAAAAGCAATTTGGCACTTTCGGTCCTTCTTCTTTTAAAGAAAACCCAAAGCTTTGTGGGCCACAGATTGGAAGTATAGATCGTTTGGCATAGGATTTGCAGTTGGATTGATGATCATAACTCTACCTCTTGTGTCCGTAGATAGTGTAGCAAATTGGCTTTGAGATGAAACTGAGAAGATGATAGAATTTATACGGATGCAAATTGGTCTTTCTAAATTTGGAAAGGATAGCAACCCATAAATGGTGTGCATGTTTGTAGTTGTTGAAGAGTCAGAAGTGCATGCCTTCAGTTTCCGATCCAGAGCTCATGTCCATTAGAATGCAAGTTGAGCATAATGACATGAGAAGACTAAAAGATTACTTGACCTGCCAACCAGTGAGTTAGATTCACATCCTTACATCCACGATAGGTCTTGTTTTGCCTTTTTTCAATGCTTGATTTCCTTTTATCTTTTTCATATTGAAATTTTTATAATGTATGTTTATGTGTATTTAATTTGCTATTTTGCTTTTATTTCGTCATATCGTGGGTGCAATAATAGATGTTTAATGCTTATTGTGTCACTTGAGTTAAACAAACTTAACTGCCAACAAGTACATTTACTTGCATTTTTGTTTTTGAACATGTCATAAATATGTATAATTTATCCATAAAATTTTTAAAAATCCTATATAATTAAGCATACTTTTGTGTGTAACAACATAAGTTAAGTAGCAAAAAAGAGAGGTGGGGAGAGAGAGAGGGAAGAACAGTGGATTTACCCACTTTGAGGAAAAGTAAGGATTGATAATTTTTTTTAAAGGTCGTAAGATAGAATGATTGTGCAAGTGCATGCCTTTTAATGAAGAAAAAAGAAATTAAAAAAAAACTACCAAAAATTGTGATATAAAGAACTTGAGACTTGCGGTTTAGGTCATGTTTTATTAGAAAAATAGATTATCATAATAGAGAGAAGGAGAAGAAAGAAAACACTTGGTTCTGCCACGGTAGAGAAAGAAAGTATGCATTTCAAACCAAGAGTAGGTGAAAACGATTAATAATATTAGATTTTCTCATCTGTTATGAGCACTTGGGCGTGGGTCATGGTGATAACCCTACATATATCAGATCCAATCAGGCCTACAAACACACAATAGAGTTGGACTTCCAGGGGAAAGGAGATATGTTAAGCTTACATCTTAAATCAAAAGGGGCATTTGTTAGTCTTGGATCTTGAATATAAAGTTGGGATTGCTTGGGGGAGGAGATCCAAGGTTAAACAAAACTTAGGGATCATAACGGTGAATTTCAAGTTTGTGGAGGACCTGCCCCTAAGAATGTCAATATATCCGCTTTCAAACAGATATCTGACTGTATGTGTGTGTGTGTGTGTGTGTGTGTGTGTGTTGGTCATAAAAAAAAACTAATATCTAATTAAGAAACCGGATTGAATTTAGATTTAAGAAGTGACATCCGATCATATTCAGATTTGGATACATAAATATCCAATTGGATTTGGATTTGCACTGGATTTAGCTTTAAATAAATATTGTATATCAAATGTACTTGCACTTTGAAAATCTGCCGGACTCAGGTGAAGATTAGGATTCAGAGTCACATATAAATGTAAAAATCAGATTTAGATTGTAAAATCAGATTTCCAATTTGAATATAACTTTTCTTTGTTTGCAATTAAAATAAAAAATATATGAATATCCGAAAAAACATAACAATAAAAGTACCTATGATCTGGATTCGATCCATTGACATCCCTATCTGCCTCAACATAACCTTAATATTCCAAACATCTCCATCCCAAATGTTACACTCATTAAACTTGGAAAAAAAAGAAGAAAGAAAACAAGAAAAGAGTCCGATCGAGAAGGGTTCGACTTTAGAAAAAATAGGGAGATGCAAAGGATCAAGTGCTGACGTTCGAGGGTTCTTAATTATTTTTTAGTTAGGAAAAAAGAAACAGAAGACAGAAGTTAAATAATTCGCACATCCCTTATGTTTTCAATGTTGGTCTAAATTAAGAACTTTATATATATATATAACAACTTAAGGCAAGGGCTTTACCATTTGGATGCTCTATAATTAGGCTATGTGTGTGAAAGGCCGGAACATCTCATTCATGTATCACCTTTAGCCGTAGAAAATGAAAAGCCATGTTTAAAAATTTTGGGAGCATTATAACATATTTAAAAACGCAGATAATCAATGACTCGAGGAAGACCAACTTGGCCGGGCGGATTAGGTGGGTTTGGTTGGACCAAACCCACAAGGCCCAAGAAACAAATCCAAAACCCTTATAAAACCCACGACGGCAACAACTGACACACGACCAGCCATGCTGCCCAAGGTCATCTTCCTCTCAGCCGTCGCCGCAGCCACTCTCTGTGTAGTCCTCCTCGCAGTCCTCTCCCCTGTCCACAGAAGCCCGCCATCGTCGGCCACCAATTCCACCGCCACCGCTCCCAAGCTCTTCCTCTCCCTCTACCTCCAGCCTCCCAGCCGCTCCCCCTCGCCGGTCCCAGCCAACCAACCCGCCTCGCAGTCTGGGCCTAGTGCGCTCGTGTTCCGCCGAGCCATCACCGAGCACCCGGGCAGTGGCTCGCCCCTAGTGGGGAGGGCACAGGGCTTTGTCGTCCCAGCCGACCGCTTCCCAGGCTCCGGTCTGGACGTCGTCTACCTGACAATTGACACCACTGAACTCAGCGGCGGCCTCGCCGTCCGGTCTCCCGGCGCCCGCCTCCCCCTCGCGGAGGATCTACCCGTTGTCGGTGGCACCGGATCGTTCGCGTTCGCGCGCGGGACTGCCGCTTTCGTCCAGAGCGCCTTCGGAGCGGACGGCTTGGCGGTGCCATACCGTCTCAAGCTGCGGCTGCACTTCCCGGATCGGTCTCCAAAGACGTAACAATATGGACCGGTTCATGGTTCTCTCTTACGTAAAAGGCCGAATCGTAATCATGTTTTTTTTTTATTTCCTATGGCGATGAGGTGTTGTAAACTGATCGTGAGGGGGAGGTCATGTTGTTTATTTCTTCTTTTTTCTTTTCTTTTCTTTTCTTCGGTTTGTTCATTTGTAAGCACGTAACAAGCCGTCTCAGCGATATTCATGACATGCATTTTATGCGGAACACCATCATTATGACATAATACTTTTCTCTCTTAAAAGACGGAGAGTTGTGTGCGCCACTTTATACATGCAACACATATACGCCAAAAGAAATATATATATATATATATATATATATATATATATATATATATTAAAATTTATTGAGAAAAAAAATTGTTCTTTTGAATCTTTTCATTTTTTTCAATATTTTTTATCTTTACAAAAAAAATCCTTTTTATTAATCAAGGGCGTTTTCTTCATTAACCACACCGGTGCAAGAAAATAGATAACGAGCTTCGAACATCCGAACCCATGGATAGTTAGAGCATTTCAGCTTCTCATCTACATGGGTTATTTGATTCTTCTGGCCAACATCCAAATGGACGGATAGTAAGACGTGTATATATATATACATATACAATATCTTGACCATTGGTTTTCTTAAGATGAATGGCTAACAGAAAATCTAGAAAAAAAAAGTTATTAATTGATGTTAATAAAATATTGTATCTTTTTTTTCTCCTTGATTCTCTCTCGGTTATCCTTCATATAAATTGCCAAAATAATCTTTTATGAGTCTAGCACCAAAGGGATGTGTGTGTATGTTCCTATGTCCTAATTGATAAGTATCTGACCACTTAAATTTTTGTTAAAAATTATCTTAAAAAAATATGAACATGTTTATGAACACTTATTTAACATAAATCATGTTTTAGTTCAAGTCATTTTTGTAAAAAAAAAAGTTGATTTCTATACCATCACAATTTTGATGCCATAAGAGCTGTTCATTTTTTTATTATTAAAAAATCATTATTAAAGTAAAACAATGACTAACTTAATATATGTTCCATTTTTTTACTGTCCCAATGTTGATGTGGTTAGATTAAAAACACTTTAATAAAATTAATAATATGAAAGTTGATATCTTGCATTCTAGAAACCATAATTTTTTATATGATCTTGTCTATACTGTTACAAAAAACTACATACTGAAAGTATTCAACTCTAGTTGGCCACCTGTTTTAGGAATAAGCATCAAATTAATATGATTGATATTCTTCTTAATTTTCCCAGTTTTAACAAGATTAGTAATCACCTTCATGACGTCTCCACCAATCACATCTCATAGCATTTGGTAGAAATCATTTGCAAAACTGTCAAGACCTGCCGCACTATCATTGTCCATCTCACACCGCATCATCCTTCACTTCTGCCTCAAACATGAGACTTAGGAGAAGCACATTTTCCTCATCTTCAACTGGAGGTCCTTCATTGAGACTCTCAAATAAGTCACCCATGCTTTTGAGTCATTCATGAACGTTTTGAAGTAAGCACTAGCTTCCTCCAAAAACTTATCAATATCGTCATAACAATATTTACCTATGACTATACATGAAATGTTATTCTTTTGCACTCTACTTTCAGCTATAACTTGGAAAATTTTGGATTGTGATTCCCCTCTTTTTTTCACCTCGCCTTAGCTTTTTTTTCAACCTTGGCATCTGGAATCATGGCCGCCTGTATGCCATATTAATTCTATTTAGGATGTTTTGAAACAGTCAAATATTGAAGAAAGATGACAATCACACATAAACAAGAGTTAACGTGGTTCAGCTATTGCTGCCTACATCTACGAACGAACAAAACCAGACTTTTTCTTTTCATTCTTTCTTGTTTTTGGTGGTTCACCCTTACAGCATATATTGAGGAGAACCAATGGGAACAACAAAGAAAATAGAACAACGAAAGGGAAAAAACTTCTGCACAAGAGGAAAGTTAACTTTCCTCTTGCTGCAGACTAGCCGTTGCCTCAACAATCTCCCCCTCAAGTTGGAGAGCTGATGTCGATCTGCCCCAACTCACTAGTAATCCATTGATGGCGCTCCTTTCCTAGGGCTTTAGTAAATATATCTGTCAATTGATATTGGGTACCAACATGAGGGGTACATATGGTTTTGTTCTGATTTTTTTCACGAATGAAATGACAATCAACCTCGATATGCTTAGTGCGTTCATGGAACACTGGATTTGCACCAATATGAATGGCTGCCATGTTGTCGCACATGAGACTCATAGGTTTATCAATTTTGATTCTCATATCAAGAAGAAGCGCTTTGACCCATACAAGTTCACTAGCACATGTGGTCATAGCTCTGTATTCGGCTTCAGCACTGGACCTAGCCACCACATTCTGCTTTTTGCTTTTCCATGTGACAAGGTTACCTCCCACCATAGTACAAAAACCAGTGGTAGACTTTCTATCACCCTGATCTCCAGCCCAGTCTGCATCTGTGTATCCAATCACTTCAAGGTTGTTGTTCTGTTTCATTAAAAATCCTTTTCCTGGACTTGCCTTTAAATATTTGAGAATACGTTGAACAGTTTCCAAATGTATAGACCGAGGACTTTGCATGACTTGGCTTATCATGTTGACTGCAAACGTGATGTTGGCCGAGTTAGGGTTAAATAAATTAGCTTTTCAATAAGTCGTTGAAAGCCTTGAACATCTTGAATGAGTTTCTCATCATCTTTTTTGATTTTGTAGTTGAGGTCAAGAGGAGTCGAACTCGGCTTAGCTCCTAGAAATCTTGTTTCTTTGAGAAGGTCCAACGTGTATTTCCTTTGACATAAAAAAATGTCTTCCTCTGAATGTGCAACTTCAATACCCAGAAAATATCTCAATTTTCCTAAATCCTTAATTTCAAACTTGTCGTGCAATATGGCCTTGACTTTCTTCATTTGTTCAACATTGTCTCCTGTAACAATAATGTCATCGACATACACCAATAAAATAACAATACCTTGACAGGAACTTGAGACAAACATAGTATAATCTGCAGTGCTTTGCTTAAATCCGATCTCAATGAGTACACTACTGAGTTTTGAAAACCATGCTCGTGGAGACTGCTTTAGCCCATAGATCGATTTTTTGAGTCTGCACACATAACCAGACTGATGTTTGACGCCCTGCGGTGGATGCATATAAACTTCTTCTTATAAATTTCCATGTAAAAAAGCATTCTTGACATCAAGTTGAAATAATTCCCAGTTCTTATTTGCTGCCACTGATAGAAGGATACGAATAGAGTTCATCTTAGCAACAGGAGCAAAGGTCTCTGTGAAGTCAATACCTTCTTGTTGGGTGTATCCTTTTGCAACTAATCTGACTTCGTATCTATCCACACTGCCGTCACTGTTGTATTTTATTTTGTATATCCACCGACTTCCCACTGGTTTCTTTCCTTCTGGCAAGGGAACTATAGTCCAAGTTTGATTTTTCTCTAAGGTTGTTAACTCTTCATTCATGGCTTTCTGCCATTCAACGTCAAGACTGGCTTCCTGAAAGGTTGAAGGTTCATGTAGAAAGTACGAGTTGAGGGCAGTGTTGGTACTTGGTTGACAATTTACTAAAGTCTATGTGTTTTTCGATGGGATGTTTGGAGCTAGAGTAAGCAAGATTAGAACAGAATGGATAGAAATCACTAAACCTAGAGGGTGGACGTGTCATTCTAGACGATCTTCTTCCCTCAGGTATGCTATTTTTCATAGTTTGGCTTTGTGGGCTCAAAGAGGTTGACTCGCGATTTTGAGGTTCAAAACTACTCACTTCAGTGTAAGAGAGCGGTGGAGGGGTGCTGGAATTGAAGCCATCAAGAGGAGTGCAGGAATTGAAACCATCAAAAACTGGAAAAGAGGTCTTAGAAGTATATTGTTGGCAAGATTCATTGTGGTTGTGGTTACTATGACTTTGCATCTCCCCCTCACAATGAACTGATGTAGAAAAGAAATGCTCGTTTTCAAAGAATTTGACGTCTCTTGAGATATACAACTTCTTAGCGGTAGGATCATAACACTTAAAACCTTTCTTGGAAGTGGAATAACCAACAAAGACACACTTGATGGCATGCTTTTGTAACTTATTTTGAAATTGTTGTTGAAGATGAACAAAACACTTGCACCCGAACACTTTCAAATGATTGACAGAGACATATCGTTGGGTCAAAATTGCCATTGGGGCCATATTTCAAGTCTCTGACTAGGAAGATGATTAATTATATAGCATGATGTAGCTATGGCATTTGCCCAATATTCATCTGGCATATTCATGTGAAACATCAAAGCGCGAGCGACATTCAAAAGATGACGATTCTTCCTTTCAGCGACACCATTTTGTTGCGGTGTGCCTGTACAAGTCGTTTGAGACAATATTCCTTTTTGTGATAAAAAAATCCTGCAATACTTCATTAATATACTCACCACCATTGTCATAACGAATATGTTTGACCTTTGTCTCAAATTGAGTCAAAATCATTTGATAAAAATTTTGAAAAATTTTAGAAACCTCATGCTTGTGTTTTAAAAAATATATCCATGTTATCCTTGACTTATCATCAATAAATGTCACATAGTATCGAAATCCAGATATTGAATTAAGTGGAGCGGGACCTCACACGTCAGAATGAACAAGATCAAATAATATAGTGCTATGTTCGACAACATTATTAAAAGGCACACGAGTAGACTTTGCAAATTCACATGCATCACAAGATTTTGTAGAAATAGATAACTGAGGGAATAATGTTCGAACAATTTTATGAGAAGCATGACCTAATCTAGAATGCCACAAACCAAATTGTTCAATAGAAGAAGCATGATTAAATAAAGCAAAAGTCTTAGAATCTAAAAAAAATAAGCCGCCGCGTTGGACACCTCTACCAATCACTTTCTTTGATTCCTTGTCCTGAAAAACAAGATCCTTAGCCAACAACATCCTTAGCAGAGAAAATTGCAAGGCAGTTATGTGTAAGAGTAATCTTGCTTATAAATAGAAGACTAGTAGAAATATTAGGAACGTGCAGAACTTGAGAGTCTTTACCATCACAAAGTAATTTCATGCGACTTGAGCCAACAACCCACATTGTCGAGCCATCAGCAGTAAAAATAGGTTTAAAATTTTTTAAAATTTTTTGAGATGGCGGGTTGGTTGGTCATGTGGTCGCTGGCGCCGGAATCAACTACCCAATTTATGAGAAGAGAATGTAAAGAAAAAGCAAAGGATGTACCTGGATCGTCGGTGTTGACTGCATCAGAGATTGGTTGAGATGATACCAAATTTGTCTTTGCCATTTGAGAAAAAAAATTCATCATCTCTTCTTTAGTGACAAAATGGGCTGTTGTGTCCTCTTTGTTTGGCTTTTGAGAGACTCCTTTGTCACGAGGTGGCTTGCCAAAGAGGTCCCAACATTTATCTCGAGTGTGGCCAAGTTTTTGACAATAAGTGCACTAGAAGCGAGATCGATTTTTAAGTCGATCATGAGATATAGACTCAGACAAAGATTTGTTTCTTGATGGACTTTGCCATTTAGAAAGATACACAACCTTGTCTGGTGAACAGTAGGTTGGATATTGGATATGATAAGGCTGGAAATCATCAATTTTCTGCGAGTTTCTTCACGTTGGATCATAGTACAAACAGAAATGAATGAAGGAAGAGGGGTCGTCATAAGAACTTGGTTGCGAAGATGCTCGTAATCTTGACTAAGCCCACCAAGAAGTTTAAAAATTTTGTCTTCTTCAAGACGTTGTTGTTGGATCTTGAGATCAATAGTGGGTGGTCGATACATAAGCATTTCATCAAACATCCCTCGAAGAGTATCCACATACACATTAAATGGTTTATCTTGACGCATAAACCTAGTAATTTCATTTTGCGATTCATAGATACGAGTAGTGTTGATTTGCTCGCCTTAAATTTCTTTAACGACATCCCACATTTCTTTGGCTGTTTCCATGAACATAAGCCCCTTACTGATTTGAGGCTCCATGAAATTGTATAACCAAGACATAACCATGTCATTTTCAGATTCTCATTGTGCATACCTAGGATCAGTAAGTTCAGGTTTAGGTATCGCACCTGTAATGTAGCTGACTTTTCTTTTACCACTTAGAAAGAGCTTTGCTGCCTTGGACCAGCTGATGTAGTCGGTGCCGGAAAAAAGAGTCATTGTGATCTTGAGAGAGTGATTTTCTTGAGTCACCACTCTCGAACTGTTGGATCCACCATCATAATGATTTGGTGGGACTGAAGACAGTTGTGCTTCTGTGTTGAACTCCATAACAATACAAAGATGGAATACCCTTGCTGGCGATGAAAAAATCAGCTACAGAAACAGAAAAAAGAAGCTGCTCAGACAAAGAACAACCAGCCGTTTGATGGCAGCTGCTGCTTGTTCTTCCTCAACAGTGGAGAAAAAAAAGGGGCGAGCAAGCGGAAGCCCTTTTGAAAGAGGCTATTCAGGAGCAGGGCTTCCACAGGGATAGGCAGAACTCCAAATACCTGAAGCTTCTTCGTGTGAATTCTAAATAAGCTGAAACTTGGTTTGAGGGATCCCAAGCAACTTAGAATCCCATTCCAAATCTGCCCGACAGCTAATTTTAATGTGAGAGAGCACAGGAGAAGAAAGACCTACCGCCTGTACTTCAAACGTCGCAGGAAACAGTCCAACGATAGGCAGTCACTCAAGAATGCATAACTCCTCAACCACTCTCGAAAAAAATCTGAAATTTGGATGGTAGAATCCTCGAAAGTAGACGATTCCAACGAGCCTATACTCGACGTATTCCGATGCCGGAGATGACAGCACCAGCCACCGGAATCAGGCATAGTTTCTGGTTTCAAAGCAAAAAACACAAACAGAATACCCGATGCCTTTTTTCTTTGATTTTTCCCTCACTTCAGCACCAAAACATCTCAAATTTGGTGGGAATCCTCTTGAGACTCGGGAAAATCCAACGAGCCCAGGCTCATCAAATTCCGTCACCGGAGCTGGCTGCGCTGGTCGCCGGAAGTCTGATATAATTTCTAGCGACTGGAAAGAAAACAATGATTCAAGGCGGAAGCAGAAGAAAAAATAGATTCCATAAGAACTTTCCCCCTTTCACTGACAATCACACATAAACAAGAGTTAACGTGGTTCAGCTATTGCTGCCTACATCCACGGATGAACAAAACCAGACTTTTTCTTTTCATTCTTTCTTGTTTTTGGTGGTTTACCCTTATAGCATATATTGAGGAGAACCAATGGGAACAACAAAGTAAATAAAACAACGAAAGGTAAAAAACTTCTGCACAAGAGGAAAGTTAATAAACTTTCCTCTTGGTGCAGATTAGCCGTTGCCTCAACAAAAACTGCTTGTAGAAATTATCAATCTTTACACCTAGCTTCCCAAAGTTAATTTTGTTCCACTTCTCTAAAGTTGTATAGATTTTCTCTCAGTACTTCTGCAAAACTCTTATCATGGGGTAGCCTCTGAATCTTTATCATGAACACCTTATGATCAAATACAGGGCGAGCTTTTTGACGACAACATCAGTCTTCTCGACCCACTCTTGGTTAACAGAACACTATTCAAATTTACACAAAATTTTTCTTTTCCTTTTCTCTTATTGGACCATGTATGGTAGTTTTCTACATCCTCAATCTCATACAACCTAATAGTAGTAATAAATTGGCAAAAACTCATGTATGATTGTAGACAAGGTGCTTTCTCCCTTACATTTTTTTTTTCTTTTTGTCAATTTCATTTTTGAAATATCCCATGACAATAGCAAGGTTCTCCTCCCTTTTAATCTCCTCAATCAGATTCATCAACACATTCATGTGCATAAAGGGATGTGTTAGATGGTAGACTTTGATAGCTTCGAAAGTTGTCCTCCAACTTGCGCCTGCAACTTGGCTACAATCCACCAAAAACAAACCACCCTAATTAGGGCATTATCATCTTCTGCATTTATAATCTTCTATTGATATATCATTTTTATGGCCAAAGACTCCACCATTACATCCTTTGCAAACATATCCAAAAAAATCTAATACTCGGTGATTGCTCTATTAGAAGGGAAATGACATGCCTTTGAGTTGCAGCTCTCCGCATATTCCAACTAACAATCTTCATTTGTCGGATTGTGTTTGAACTTTATCAAAGCTCTTATCATCCCCCCTCTTCTTCAGCCTTTGAGTTTTGACCATTGTCTCTTCCCTAACGCCCTATTTGGATGGAGGGAAAGGGAATGATTGAATCATCAATCCTTTGTTTGGTTGATTAATAAGGGAAAAAAAAGGAAAGTAAAAATTTTGTTTGGCTGCAAAGGGAGGAAAAATAAAATGAAGGAATGGAAATGATGTTGTAATGTAAATTGTTAGCGTGAGCATCTGGCCAGCCTGGCCCAATAATGAGTCTGACCCGAGCCTGGCCCTACTCAGAAAACCCAAGCCCGAGCTTGGCCTGGGCCCGGCCTAATTAAATTTAGGCATATATATAATAATATATATTAATAAAAATTTTAAAAAAATAAATTATCGATTACCCAATGGCGGCCCGATAACGAGTCGGGGCCCAGTACCGGGTACCCAACGGCGGCCCGACCCAGTGTCCAGCCTTAATTGGGAAGGAAAGGAAAAATCTATCACTTTCTATGATGTATACCCTTGACCTTGTGTGGCTCTTTCTCTTCCTCTCTGCCATTGGTCAAGACTCGACGAGCACCGGATTTGTCTTTCTCTCCCTTCTCGCCACTCATCAAGACTTGGACGATAATCTTCCCCCGTTCAGACCATACCATCCATCGCTGGAGTCACCATTGCCGCCTTTGGACAATGGGTTATTGTTGTTCATTGTATTCCCTCTATAATTGAATGTTATGGGTGTTATTGTAAAGTAATATAAATTTTATCATTTCATTTCCTTTATGTAGTACAAACAAACATGATTTTAGCATTTCTTTCCTTTATATCCAAACAAGTTTTATAATTACCTCTTTCCTTTTCTTTCATTTCTTTTCTCTTTGTTTCTCATTCCCTTTCTCTCTCTTTCCTTTCCTTTCCCCACCCCTTCCTTTCCTTTCCTTTCCCTCCATCCAAACAAAGCGTAAGAGAAAAAAATTGAAGTCCATTTCTAAATTCATGATCTTTCACATTATCCTATAACCCTTGATCCATCCAACTTGGAAGTCCCCGTTGATTCTTCTCTGCCAATGAAATTTCCAACCCAACTTGATGTTGCTTGTAGTGCCCCTAGTGAGACCACCTTGTCACTCTCCCTACCTTTCCCTTTCGTTGGCCTGTCTGTCTACCCTCTCTTATTCCTTCCCTTAAGCCTGAATGGCGAAAAACACAAATCCTAAAAAGGGTCCTACATCATGCTCGTTTAACCTTGGAGAAGTTTTATAAAATTGATTGGGAAAGAGCTAACAGGCAGTGCCTTCGATATGCAAAGAGGAGAGCCATCTCGTTCACTCTCTCAATTACAGTTGTTTGAGCTTCCACTACATGTCCAACCTTCCCTGTTTGTTTGTTCCTTTTGATACCTTGTTCTCAAGTTCAAAAATAAAACAAGATTTATAAACCCACAACAACCAGGGGGCAATATAATGCATATCTGCTCATTCAAGCGGAAGGCAGCAAAACCTATTGTTGATATATGGTGCTTGATATGCCTCAAATTATATTTCTCAAACAATGTGAAGCTCTCCAAGCAAGAGGAGTATTATTATCCTTCCTCAAATTATATTTGCATCTTGTGCCTCTCCAACCAAGGTAAGACGTCTGCCTTTGGTGTTTAGGACTGACACCCTCACTATGTTTAACTTATTTATCATTGCCCTTCTTTCTTTTGCAACATAGAGAGTTGACGCATCAAGAGTTGAAATGGAGACTGACAACCTAGCAGCTGACACTCCATCTATTGTGCCAACCCCAGTAAGGATGCATGAGAAACTCATTTTCAAAGGTCTAGACAATCATTCCTACAGCTTGCAGCACAGCACCAAAGCTGACTAGTACAATTATTTCTTATGAACGCTTGATTCTAGCCATCTATATGGTGTCTTTACTGGCCCCAACTTTCAAATTATTAGAACCAAATGCGAAATCAATACGAAAGGCCATAGTAGAAATGAAGAGGGAAACAAGCTTAGAAATTTGATAGGAAGCAAGAGACAAGAATATGGCCGTAAAATACTAAAGTGAAAACATACACATATATGAAAAATAATAGTGCAAGAAATTTTAAATAAACTAACGAAAAGTGACAATGAGAAAGTTAATGAAAGTTACATCAATTCATAATAGCACAGGGTCTAAAAGTTATTCTAAAAACCAAAAAGAGGTAAGAAAAAGTAAAAACAAAATAATGAAAAATTAATGCCAAAAGACACTCATCGAGAAGCTTCTCATTGAGAAAGAAACGAGGTACTCATATGGTGTTTGCTGCACAGGATAAACAAAGGTTTTTCGGGTTTATATTGTTGTTCTCAATCTTCTTTCTCCGGTCGTGGCTTGTCTCCTCCCTCCATTTTCACGTCTTCCCTGTTCTGTCGTCCCTGTTTCTTGTGTTAAGTTGCGACGAAGATGACCTTGTGGTTGTCAAATTGGGATCTCTAATTTCTGATCGGTTTGTGAGTAAAGCACTAGTTGTAGTGGTGTGGATGCTGAACTCTGATGCCAGTAATTTTGTGTCTTCGAGATTCCAGGCTGGTATATTCCTCTTTGCAGCAACTATTCTCAAGCATGATAAATCACACCAGACAATTGAGCGAAAAGGCTTGACAATGACTATGAGGCAGCCAGAGCAAGAAATTAGACAAACATTAGGCCATAGGTGGACAGTTTCATCTTCCAAGAAGCAATTGCACTAATGAGTAATTCTATGCTGAATATGGCAAAGATTGCAGCACGAACCATCGGTAAAGCTGGACATGCGGATGCTTTTTGTTATTAGTGATTTCAAATTGAATATATTTTTTGTGCTGGATATTACAAAATACTTGTGCAACTTGCTCTAGATATTATCCTCTGTAACTCGCAAGTTGAAAAAGAATACGTAGGAAACCAATAGTAAATGTGGCAAAGAGAATGCAGACTGATTACAGTATACAATGTATGATCCACATATTAGATGGTTGAAATTGAGGTAGATTGCTTAAGGGAAACCAATTAGCCTTTGAAGGCAAGGTTAAGCTCACACTACAAGTGCAGGCAGTCATCTTTAGTGGGAATAAGTTCCTGAGGCAAAAGCTACACTAAAATCGACTGCGATGGCTCTACACTAGGAATTGGAGAGGGGTAGAGGGAGGTCCTTTTTGGGAGGTAATCGGAATACGTTCAGGAGTTGGGATAAGGAAAGGGCCTCAGCTCAGCTTTGTAGCAATTTTATGCTGGCCTTTCACACGTTGCACTTAAAGGGCCACCACTCCAAAATTTCTGCAATCTGATGTGTTGTGTTTTTGTCAAGGAATTGTAGGTGCCTTCTTTTAGCATGTAATGCATGGCCTCTTTAAATATGCTCCCCAAATTTTCGGAAATCCGATGTGATCGAATGGATAGGAGAGGCTTCTTATGTTTGCTTTTGTCAACATATTGTGGTTTACATTTTGTAAGCAACACAGTGGACAACCTCGCCAAGTCTCCACAGGAAAAACGCATGATCATGGCCATTTGTAACTCGGCGCCCAAAAAAATTACCTTGGAAAGCATTCGCAAGTCCAACAAACTGATAGCTTTCTTCAAGAAAATTTTTTCCTCGCCATCAAATATTGCCACGACTTATTGGAAAAGGTATGCTTTCGGCCTCCGTACACTTCTCCCTCTTGAAGATACTTCCTTCAAAAGAACTTCTAGGAAATCAAATGCCACCTAAATCAGAACTTTCGCCTGCCTCTTAGAGGTCGTTTGATTGCATTGGAACACCACAGAACAGAATAGACACGTTTCGGACAGAGAACTGCTAGGACACGCCGGACGAGGAACAGGGGGTATAAATAGCCGAGGTGTTCCGATGTGTTCCGAGATTTACCACGGAACAGAGCGCGTCGAAGGCCGCAGACTCTCCCCCGACCTCGACCTCTCCCGACCCAAACCTCTTCTTGCCCTCGCCCTTTCTCTTTCTCTCCTTCTCCTTCGTCTCTACTCAAGCTGCTCCTTCTCCTTCGTCTCTACTCAAGCTGCCCCTTCTCCTCCATCTCTGCCCCAAGCTGCCCCCTCTCCTCGGTCTCTGCCCGTCGCTGCCCTAGCCCTTTCACTTTCTCTCTTCATATGTCGTTTTTGCTTTTTTTGTTAGGAAAAATCGTGCGATGGAGGAGAGGAAGAAGAGAAAGGAGGAAGAGAGGAGGAGGATGGGAGTCGCTGCCCTAGCCCTTTCTCTTTCTCTCCTTTTCATATGTCCTTTTTGCTTTTTTTGTTTTTTTTTGTTAGGGAAAATTGTGCGACGGAGGAGAGGAGGAAGAGAGGAGGAGGATGGGAGGGAGAGCTCTTCACCGGCCGACAGCCTAGGCACCTCCATCAAGCGGCGGGAAGGAGAGAAGGACGAGGTTTCTTCCCGTCCTGCCGCCACCCGATGGTGTGGGTGGTGCTGTCTGGCAGCACCGATGCTGGTGTGGGCGTTGTTGCCGACCAGCTGATGGGAAGGGGAAAAACCCCTGCCTCCTCCTTACATTTTTCATGTATATGCTTACATTTTTGTGGTTTATCTGTGTTTGGCTAGAATTGTCGTATGCAAACTCGAATTTTTTGAATTTATATGCTATTTTGCTAGAATTTCTCATATGTGAAGTTGATTTTTTCTCTACGCACATGAACTTAAGAATGTTTCTTTAGAACTAATCATGTCATTTTTATTACATGGCTTATTTTATGATTCTTAAGTTCCACTGGGTAGTTAACGAGATTGACTTTTATTTGGTGAGATTGGTGCAGTTGTAGCTTACCTAATTGGTCTTGCTGTATTCCCAACTGCAGTTGCAGTTCAGCAGATTATTCCACAGGTGCTGTTAAATGCAAATGCAGCTTGCTGGACTGCTCTTGCAGAATTTTCGGGCGTAGTTGCAGTTCATCAGGCTGCTCTTATAAGTTCAAGTGTTACTGTAGTCAATTAGACTGCTCTTGCTGCACCCTGAAAAATTGCAGTTTAATGGACTGCTCTAGCTGTACCCTCAAGTGTTGTAGTTTACTGAAACGCTCTTGCAGTCTTTAAGTATAGTTGCAAATGCAAATCACCACCAACTGCTTTTGTTGTATACCCAATTGCAGTTGCAGTTCAAGACTGCTCTTGTTCTATGCTCTATGCTTAATTGCAGTGGAAGTCTTGTTGCACTCTCAGGTGCATTTTGATGTAAACGATCATAATTTGGTGGTTTTAGTATTCTTGATGTAAACAATCGGTTTTTTAGTACCTTTTACATGTTTATTGTAAATGATCCCAATAATAGTGTCTTTTTTAGTCATCCTATAAATGATCCCAAAAAATTTTTGTGCTCCTCATTTCCCCTTACAATTTCTAAATGTCGACGTTATGTTTTCCATAACACTTGATACATGAAGAAAATTCAGAAACCAATTACAATTTCTAAATGTCGATGTTTTGAGGTTTTTTTATTGTTTTTTTGCTAAGGTTCATATTGATTATTAATTATATAAAAAGGTTGGAATAATAATATAAATAGATGACGGCTCATAAGGAATAATACAATTCGTAGCCAATATATGTCAAATCACATTGAAGTCACGCTCATAGTTTTGTACAAATATTATACTTTAGTTTGTATTGCTTGCAAATATTTCATCATTCAGTATTCCTCCATGACACCGGATAGAACAGACGGTTTGAAAAAAACATAACAAACACCAAACATGATAAACAAACAAACAGAACTGAAAGACAAACAAACAAAATGGATAGATCGGACAAGACATAAACAAATGTCAAACAAGACAGACAGAACAGACATGCGAAACAAACGCCGGACAAAAAGAACATAATGTTCTGTTCTTAATGCATCAAACGGTGAACAAGGAACATCATTGTTCATAAAAACAAGACAGTAGTGAAATGAACAAGACGTCCTATCTGTCCTGTCCAAGTGAACAACAACGTCCTCCTGTCCAAGTGAACAACAATCAAACGACCTCTTAAGGAACACATTAAACTTTCCCCTATTGGAAAACATGTACCCACAAAAGAAAGATCCATTTGGATAAGACATTTCCGCTAACCATCATTGGCTCCTTTGCTCTTTTATGTCCCATTCTTAGGCATCTCCCCCTTCCGAGGTAAGTTGCCCTTTTTTGTAACTCATTTTTTCTAATTAAGATTTACCACACCAACACAAGATCTATTTCGTATCATATCTAAGCAGTTCATTGGTTTGGACCCCAAAAAAACGACAGAATTATCAATAGTACTATATCCTCACTACGTATCAGTAATTCGAAGCCAAAGTGGCCCAGATCTATAAAGGTTGCCCTTCGCAAGTAGGAAGACGAGTTTTCATGTTCAATAATACAATTCGATAAAGTGGTAGCCCAAGCTGAATTTACCCCGACCAATCCAACAGGACTCGAGATACCATTCAAAAGTACAGAAATAAGCTGCAGGTTCATGCAGTCTGACTGATTCAAGCAAAAAAATTTGCTTCATCTAATCAAATGCATGCAACAAAAGCAATCGTTTCACGATGTGAGTTGTTCTACCAGCATCTCCACATATATATTTTCTCTACCACCAAGCATTCAAACAAACTATTAATTAAGTGGACTGTCAGCCAATACCTAAATAGTTGCCGATATTTGCAAACATGGACCAAAATATAGAGAGGAACACTTTATACAAAAGATCAGCGTGTGCACGACAACAATGATTGGACAAAGGAATGAGTAAGCTTCGAGTCAGATGAAGCTCATACTACTTTGAAACCACCAGTTTGGTGCAGCATAGCATCTATTTCGTCCCCGTCCTCCATCTCCAGCTGCGTTTGCAAAGTGCATAGCCGGTCAATAACAGCTAAAATACAAGTGAATAAATAATTGAGATAACTGATTTCACAAAGTTATTGCTCCCTCCAAACATGCACATGATAAATATAGCTAATAAATGTAAGTTTATGTATATTACAATTCGTTAGAATAATATGATAAATGGGCATCTTAGTAGTTAATGGAACTTGTGTTGACTAGTCAGTCCTTTTTGCCTCCGTATTTTGCAAGAATCCTTCAACAGATTTTGATTTTCATAAAGGAAAGCTTTCTCCCAAGAATTAGAAAACCAACCATTTGTGTTTTGCAAGCAAAAGAAAATGAGTTTGAAAACAGTACCTCATCAGGGGTTTGTTCTCCTCGCAACCTTCGGCCATCAAACAGGAAAGCAATTGAGTTTTTGAAAACAGTACCTCATCAGGGGTTTGTTCTCCTCGCAACCTTCGGCCATCAAACAGGAAAGCAATTGAGTTAAAGTCCACAGATTGCCGGTCACAGTACGCATTCATCAGCTTCCTCAGCTGTGTGCTGCGCTTGATCCTGAAAAACACTTCGTTCCCATCCTAAAAGCAGAAGAAAGTTATCAATGTCTAAAGTGTCTTTCTTGCATAACTAACTTGGCATTCATCTTCATTTCTTTCTTCAAGCAGAATTTATACCTCCGAAGAGAACAGCCAAGATGCAAAGCAGTTATAAAAGAATTTAGGCACTGTCAACATGCTTTGCTTATGCAAAGAGACCACATTTCTGTCTCATTGAAAAGCCACCAAACAGAGACTCAGAAATTCAGGTACAGGTCTATATAGTGCACAAGTGAGATGTAAAGACATAACATGCATAACCAAACAAGAATCACTACAAAAGAAGAAATCTAATCCAAAAAGAAATTTACTTTTAGCCTTTCCACTGAAAATATATTAAATGGCACCACGATCATTTCTCAATATAAAAGACATGATGAGCCAAAATTACCGTACACAGTCAAAACTCATTTAAGAAAATCATCTTACAAAACCAGGTTTTCTGAAAAACCACTTTTCCAAATTATCATCCAAACGCTACCTAGAGTATTTTCTGAACTTTGAACATATAATACTTCAAAAATTACCAGTTATAAACTTTCTATGTACTATGAAAAGAATAACAAGATACTAGCCTTGCAGGCTGCCAGGTCACAAACTAAAGATTTCTTCTCTTTATGATAAAGCAACTTGATTTGTTCTATGACATAATCAATCAGGAGAAAGTCATTTAATTACAATAGTACCTTGCCGGCTTGCCTTAAAAACACAATCAACCTACCACTGTTTTCTTTATCACCTCCATGACTGATCCATTATTCATTTGATCATCAATATTAAGAACTCAAGAAATTCATAGAACATGGAACAGCTTCCAGTCAAAATAAGTGCAGTGACCAGGCAAAAATATCAAGAATCGCTGATCAATATCCATGCACATTCTTTTCAGAAGCTGCACGCTATTTCAATCCCCACGAAAATATTCTGTCAGCCTTTATAGCTACATACACAGCTCAACTAATAAGATTATGTTGATATTTTTAATAAAAAAAATATAGATCTAAATCACACAGAATCAATTTCTAGAACTTTCAATTAACAAATCTAAAATATTAAGCAGCTGCACCTGCATCAAGCTGGGTAAATTTAGGAGACCTAAATTAGGACAGATAATTTTTTTCATAGTCAAAATTTGATAGCCACATGCAGAATTTCTTTTCATAGGCAAAATTAGACAGTGATGTGGACTGATTTGTAATTTTCTTTGTTAAATGAGAACATACATGCTTGCAAAATTGTGTCTACCCCCTCTTGAACCACTTGAGGGACACAGTTTGTCCCTGCAATTTAAAAGGAAGTAGACACGGCACGCACAACTATGAAAGGCACGCACACACCCACACACACAAACAAAGAGAAAGAGAGAAAAAAAGATGCATTAAACCAGATCCATTATGGAACTAGTCTGGGCAGATTCTATATTGCCAAAAAAGGGTTTTCCTAAAAATGCAAAAAATATTGGACATGTAGATGAGCCTTAAAAGCCAAAAAAAAATTCCAACCGTTGATCCTAAAATCTTATCTACACAATTAAAAACATCATTTTGTAAATTCAAAATGTTCTGAAAACTTGAAGTGAAGAAGACATTGAATAGTGAAATGAACTAATCCAATGTCCTAAGAGGCATTGAATTGAAGCATAATGCCCATAATCAAAATAATTAGAACGTGAGATATAAACAGAAAGAATGAAAAAAAAAAACCATGTAATAAGTACAAGGTTCAGGATTAAAAGGTGAATTCAGCATCCAACCATATCTAAGGAAGCTGGCCTCTTTGGTGGTGGATCAGAAAGGAAAAAATAAGTCATCAATTTAAAGTCTAAGAATTTTAAAAAACCCGCAGATCACAGGAAAATTTTGCAGGAAAGAGATAGAGGGTGGATTATTAGCAAGCAACCATCCCAATTTTCTTTCACTTTTGTTCTTTCCTGTAAAACTTGATACTACGATGATCCAATCCACAGTCCTTGCAGAAACACTATAAATGATGCCTATCTTTATAAAATCATAATCAAAGTTCTTCAGAAGAGTGGACCTGCAGCAAGTTTTAGTTATAGCAATTAAGTCATACCACAACCCACAGCCTGATGTATGACAAAAACAGAGGATAAAGGATGCCAAATAACAGAAACATAGGGACTGCCCGCCTAATCCCCTTGAATTGTCTCATACTCATGACTAACTTCAAAATGACCACCAAATAGCTTCCCTCCTAAATAGAAAAGGCCCACCACCAAATGCTTTGATGAATAAGAACTTACAAAATATGCCACAATGAAAAGGTTACTCAACTAAAACTACAAAATGATAACCCAAATGTATTAAAATTTAACCAACACTTCATCTCTAAAATTACTGAAAACTTTGTTGTTCCTTTTCCAAATAACCGAAATTAACATATACAGCACATCACAAAAGAATTAAAATCAAAATGAGTAACTCTTAACAAAAATATCAGAACCTAGATTTAACAAGCAAATGAGTTCTTATGAAGACCCTTGACTGTCCTTTTGGTTTGATTGGGTCCAGGGCTGCTCAGGCTATTGGTCAAGTAAAATTGCGAGGGTGGAAAAAAAGAATGTTATGACTGGTAAACTTGTTATTCAAACACAACAGACCTGGGTGGAGGTAGCTAAGAGAGAAATATGGAAAACAAAGCGGGTTAAAATGTGAAGGAGAAATAAGAGAAAATGCATGAGCTCTTACTTTGCTCTGCTAAGGACAATGAGACATTTCAAGCTTAGCCATCTGCCATTGTCCAAAGAAAATAAAATTTATCTGTTCTCCTTTTTCTTTCACTTTTTCACATGTATGTTGTTCACCTTAGAATTGGTGGATCCTAGGGAGGAAAGGAGACTTCAAAACTCAGTCCCATTTTGGGCACAGTTCAATTCATTTCCATAATAGATATGGGAGAGATAGAATGGGGTTATGGTTTTTCTATTTTCTAATTCTCATTTTTATGTATTTACGTTTTTGCAGCAAGACAAGACACGAAAGCCTCATGTTTGAGGAAAGCCTTTATGCAAGAGATGCCCTTCACCACCACAAGTGGATGCTTCTTAGCCATTTATGTCTCACCTCAGCACTACAAGGCCCACAGACACACCATGCTACTGAAGCATATATTTTATTGACTGACCATACATCACAATCACTTCTAATAACATTGAACTCGTCAGAACAGACACAAATGTTTAAACTTTAAAATTTAAAGTGCTACATGAAGTATTTGCCAACACTAGAGTCATTGTCAATCATGTGATCCTCGTTGTTAAACCATAGCCATAAATATCATTCACAGGTTTTTATGGGCTCAATTTTTTTGGGTATAATATGGCAAAGTAATCTTTCTCAAAAATATCTCGGCAAGTTTTAAAACAATTAAAAGCAAGATCTCAAAAGTAAAATGAGAAAATCAGAATGTGGCAGTAAAAAATGTAAAAAAATATGAAAAATGCAAAAAAAAAAAAAACTAAAAATATAAAAATACATGAAAAATCGCAAAAAATGTGAAAAAAATCACAAAAAAATGTTTTTCCACCCTTTCTTTCATTTCGGCATTTTGCAGAAACAAGTTTTTTTGCCATGGTTACAACTAATAAGAAAAACCTTTTAACATTCACATAACAGTCAAAAAAACTCACCATTTCATGTTTGCAATTACACAAAAAACTGTTTTGGTGACCATTCTGACAAAAAATTTGGGAAAAATATTAATCTGATAAAAAATATGCCCCAATTTTTTAAAATAAAAAAAGGTGATTCTCAATCATAATAAATGAACATTAACAACTCATCATTATTTCCCTAAAGTTACTTGATCTGTTTTCCCTTCCTGAATAAAAAAGCTAATTTACCCTTGAGTATAATTTTGCATTTTCAGAATTCTATGTTTTCATTACTCTCTCACACACATTTTTATTTTATGTGCCTTTCTTGTCAATTACTAGGCACGCAAAGAAAACCAATCTTTCACATCAGTAACATTCATTTATTTGTACCAGTGTCGGATGCATAAATTTTAACGATAAACTAGACGGTGAATCAATCCATTAAACATTCTACGTACATATAAGTTTTTGCCTGGATAATTCAATCTCCCTTGTTATCCCCAATCACTTTGTAATCTTCCACAGCCATAAAAACTGTATTTTGAATGTAATAAATTATTTTACAATGGTTCTGCACATTAGTCGTTCTGGGAAAGAACAAAGACAGGGCTTATCCCTTCTTTAACTATAACGTTATAACCACATTCAGTAATAACTGTTCGCCCATAAACACAGACATTTAAAAAGGACTGCTCAAAGTCTAATACAATAAGCAAAATGAAGATTTAAAAGGAACTTAGGTCATATGCAACATACTTTACCATCCTCATAACGAAATATTCAATCTTGAAATTGACTCCGTCTAATTTTCCTCCATCTATTCAAAACCATGATTCAATAGATTGATTTTGTTCACCGTATTTAGGTTTTTTTTTTTTTCACCAACCAAAGAGGACCAAAAAAATAAACTGGTTAAAAAATCAATCGCACGTACTTCAGGATTATCTAGGCCAAACCTACATGCACCAGCTAGAAAAAGTACGATCTGCGTTGGGAAGAGGCGACGAAAATCAACATCTAACATTAGAGAAACTACAGTACTGGCATATACTTCCAAACCGTTGAGTAAAGTACATGCTACATACTTCTAGTTCTACAACGGGGAAAAAGACAAATCACGTCTACAATCCAACTATAGAGCATGGAAGCAACCGAACTGCATCGGCACCACAAAAGACAGCAAAGCCTGCCTGAAGAAGTACAATATGTACAGACTCGAACTATTAAACTATAAACGTAGTCAGATTGGGATGGAACCAATAAGATACAATCCAGCCGGTTTCCCTTATTTTCTGTCTATCGCTCAATGACGAAAAAAATGAACCCCATAGCAAGCAAGTGCACTCACACACGCACACCAGAGACACACCAACCAAGCCACAAAACAACCAAACTGAAACCACAAGAAAATAAAGAACAAGGCACTTTATTTTTTCTTAGTCAATGCACCCTCAAAGGAAAAGGGCAATCGCAGGCAAACGATTATGTTCAACGCATAGCAAAAAACAAAAGGAATTTTGATTTGGAATGACATTTGATCTTCAGTCACTGAACAACTAATGCGCACATAAGAAGAAGCAAAGACCAACAAGAGAAGGATCAAAGCCGAACCTGGCCCTTCACTTTCAGATTGATATGAGCCGCCTGATCCATCGGCTTCTTATCCTCCTCCTGCGTCGCTGCCGTCCCCGACATGGCGAAAACCCTAGATCGACCCTTCTGCCTGAGAGATAGAGAAAGGGAGCCGCAAGATCACCAAGAAAGGAAACGAGAGCGAGGGGAAGTCTTCGAGAAATTGGGAACACAAAGGGGAAGAGGCGAGGGAAGGAGCCAAGCCAACATTGGAGACGCTTCGCACCAATTTATAGACGGGGAAAAATTTAACTGGATTTGAATTTTCGAGCGAATCCGCCCCCGGGAACGATGCGGCTTCTCGCTCCCATCGCTTTCATCCGACGGTCCAGATTCCGAGGAGCGGATCGTGTGGTGGAGAGGGCGCTGCAGAAAGTGGCCGGAGCGTTGGGCAAAGGATTCTTGGTTATCTTGCAACAATGTAATTGTGGTGGGGTCGGGGTGTTTGAATCCGAAACAAATTTACTTTAAGTGGTTAATTTTCTAGATATTTCTGATAACACCTGGCCCATGCTCCACTTTGCTAAATAAGCATTTTTGGTATTTTTAGGAAAAATGTTGACATTTTAAATCTATTTTGCTTTTAACATTGCCTTAATAAAGTGCCTTTAAGATCAACATTTTTTGTCAAATTTTTCTTGATTTCACTGGCAGGGGACAATAGTGGGTGACAAATGTGAACTTACTATCAAGTACAATTAAAAACTGCAATTTGTATTATTCAGAAATCATGAGTCGGATAAAAATATTTTGAATTAATATGAGTATCAAGGGCAAAGAGACCGGCATGAACACCTTTATGCCTTGACAATGGGCCCTTCAAGCATTATGTTAATAATGAGATAGGCTTTCACCCTCATCCTCGAGAACGTTATTTGCTTTGGGAATACATGAAGGTCATAAAAAAAAGTAGCCGGGGCATCGAGTTCGGGTACTCTGTACCCAGCCTAAAAAAATCAGCTCAGGCAGACCTGATTTATTTTTTTATATTATTTTTATTTAATAATAATATATATTTTATATTTTACATTTTATAAAATATTTTTTTATTTTAACCAGGCTGGTCCCGGCCCAAGCTCGATATGAATATCGGGTTGAACTCGGACTCGTTTTTCGAGTGTCAAGCAGGCCCGAGCCCGACTCCTATCAGGGTGAGCAGTCATTTTAGGATCTATGGCATTGAAAGGATTGTTTCTTTCATGCCTTCCTACGCATTCCCCTTACATGTAAATATCTCGTAACATACAACCTCCCCCCTAAATTTATGTAATTCTTTATCATTTTTCAAACAATAAGCAGTCATGCGTAAATACGTCAAAAGTCACAATTTTTTGTAATTTTTCAAACAATATGCAGTTATCTGCAAGTCATGTGTAAATACGTCGTAATTTTTCAAACAATCAGCAGTTATCAGGAAATATGTCAAAAGGTACTTCTTTTTGACAAACAGTCTTATTAAGAAAACAAAAAGTTTAAAATGGTAAAAAGCATCTTAGAGACCCTTCACCAGTCCATTAGTAAGTACACTCAACTTCGTCTTTGACATGAGTTAGTGCTAGCCAGATTCCGACGTTGATTGCTAGTATGACAACACCATCCCCTTCTGTTTCCCTCTTAGTCCCTAAAAAGGACTACTCTACTACGAGAATTGATTCACTTATGTCTTTGGTATGTGTAAAATAGTTGAAAGTCTGTATCAACAGGCTTAGCAATATATAGTTGTGAAGAAGGACATGTTCAGTAAATGAGAATCTTGAAGTACAAGCACAATGAATTGATACGGATGCGTTATAAAGTTTAACTTTTGATCAAAATGATATGTTTCTAAGTTGGCACATATTCCTGTCAAAATGAGGCTAAGACGTACTTAGTTTGGTACACTTTAGTACATCTGGATTCAAAGATGTACAACTAGCGGAAGTCACATATAAGCTAGCGAATGCATGCTTCCCCATACTAGTTAAAAACTTAATATATACACATAAGGTAACCTTTTTCCAACTGTTACATTAGAATTTTGCAATGGCACTGCAGGTGTGTAGAACCAACTTATTGGATAGGCATATGCTTGTATTGGTTTTTTCCATGTTATATCATGGAAAGGGAGTTTGCACAGAACAGATGGTTATATGTTCGGGCCCGAAGATAGAACCCTGTGTGGAAAGTATGAAAAGATAAAAAAACTTGTAAAAGGGAAACTTCTCATGTAGAAAATTCTTCACCCACCACACCCTCGGCATAGTGAGGTAGACCTTTAATCTGGCATGTATACAACTTAGGACCATGGCTTCGTTTGGCGAATGGAATCTGTTGCATGAATATGTCTCGAAAATTAGGGCAAATTCATGGGACACGTTAACAAGTGTTTTATGAATCTGTCTGAACTTTTGGGGTAAATTCTATTACTAATAGTTAAAACCCCTCGGGGTTAAGAGGGTTAAGGTTTAACTTTTTTTTTTAATGTAAAAAAAGAAACATAAAACTTTTATTATAGCTATGGTTGAATTAATCCAAGTAACATCTTCAAGGATCCATTTGATTGCTACCAATATGCAAAAAGGCGCGTGAATTACCAACTGCTTTTTTCGAAAAATCAAAATAAAAGTTGGATGCAAATCATGAAACTAACTTTGAACTCCATCAACATTCGCTTTGCTTAGGGATTCCTAGAAGGTTGCCCATGAGGCAACGTGAACGCGATGGTCATAATCTGAGATCCAAGTTCCTTGGTGTTCTCCACATGATTAAGAAACTTGGTGAGCGCACCAGTGTCTAGTCAAAGCACGCAAGCCAGGACATTTATTGAGAAGACTTACCACTGTTTGATTGCTTGATATTTCCTTTTCTCAAGTGGACTGATCTTTAATGAGATTCGAACCACCACGCCTTGGCTTATGAATGATCCATTCAAGTTGTCACAGTGTTTGTTGAATGTGAAAAACAAGTTCAAAATATAATGTTTAGTGCTTAAATGAGTATTGTATGAAATAAACAGGTGGGGCATCACAGAGAATTTATGTGGAAAATAAAGCACCGCACTAAGGTTGACATACCAACCACTGAATTTGTGGTCTTCCTAGCATTTTACAATTGAAAGGTGCAAGCACCAAGCAACTTGAATGCGGAGCACCAATCAAAATAATTTCTCATCAGGCAGAAGATCCTTGAAAATTGAACCATTTTCTCGAAAAGTATGCGACTTTAGAATATATTGTCAATACTTCCAGACTTGACCTATTTAGGCCTTGGATCTGTGAAGAACAAATGCAAAACTTGCCACCATGTATACTTGTCTTGCTAAGGAGCAGTCAGAGCTCACTTCCATTACACTTTTCAAAGGATATAAGCCCAATAATTGTCCTTAAGAAAGTAGCTACCATGTATGCCTGTTCCATTGGATGGTAGAGTTGTGTGACCGATCAACTTTTTAGAGGAAGAAAAATCTTAAAATGGATCTTCATTTATTTATAGAAGTACAAAATTCGTTGCCCTCTTTGTTTTTAGACACATATCATCCTTCCTTCAAGGTCTCAAGGGTGTTTCAATTTAATTGATCTCAAATATGCAAACTATGTAAACTTGTTACGAATTGTCCAATTACCTTAGGTAGAAATGCCACATAAAGTAGAAAAGGTGAATAACAACTTCCAAATTGACTTTGAAAAAGGCAATTTTACGCGTATAATCTTACTGTTAATCAAATCGCAAGAGGAAACTATACGGTAATCGAAATTGTTTCCAATTTAATATTATATTATGAGTACTAGGAGCTATATAAACCAATGTGTAATTGCATCAAAATTTTAAGAATAAAAAGGAAACAATAAACGTTACCCAAACTACCTATACGTTCTTATTTTCTCACTTTTGAGGTAGGAATCGCTCCTAACATTTTGAACAAGATACAAAATTTTTTTCACCATTCGTTTTCCACTCCTGATATCTCGTTTATCGGATCTCACCCGTTAGACAATAAACAGTAGTCTCTACAGCCCATATTTTCCCTCGATTCAAACTCATGGTTAGATATACAATTTTCACTCTCAAGTTTAATTAAGCTCCCAAAACACGTGAAATGGAGTCACCTTATTAACTTAAGTTGACGGTTTGCCATGTTCAAAATTTAGAGTATGTTTGGTTCGCTACTCATAACAGTCCAGTTCATGAAACAAGGGGCAAAAAGACATGTTCCCCTTGAGTGATAAGCATAATTCGAGGAACAGTGCCACCGTTTATCGAGATTCTTTGATGTTCACTTCAATAGTCTAGACCAGAATGGTCCAACTCCTACAGAGAACTTAAATATCCTGAGTCCACACATAGCATCGTGTAGTTATTTAAAAAAAAAAAAAGAAGTCAGCATAGCATGCATCGAGATTAAAAATTACATAAAGTTATTAAATAAAACTCTAAAGCAAGAATGCAAGATGAGCTTTTTTTTTCCAAATTTTATTTGGGTCCCGCGGAAACTGCAGCTAGGCCGAGAGATTTTGTCGCTTTTTCACTGGGACTAGTAACTCTGATTTAAAATCGGACTAAACAGAACCAAGTCTGAAGGCTATTTTGCAATGTACAAATTGCATGGCCCAGAATATGAAGGACATGGTTGAGATATTAAATTTATGCATAAATTTCACATGACAAAACCTCCAAATGCATACCAAAATAGAACATCCACAACCTCAAAGAACTCCAAAGAAAGGGTTTGTGATGGCGGAGTTGAGCTCTGATCCTGCTGTGCGCAGTGTTGGCACGTCCACCTTTTCCTTTGCAATAAACAAAAATTCACCACCTTCAATCTTCTCAAAACCGCAAAGTTCAAGAAACTCGATCCCGCCCTTTAAGCTTCCAATCCTCTCCTGGACGTCGAGACGCATTGAGCATACTAAAGAGGAGCAATTAATCAGAGGCCACATTCAGCTTCAAGAATGCCTAGAATACCTGAAACGAAGGATTTGTAAGCCGAATCTTCCTGAATTTCTCTTCACTGGGATTCTTGGCGACATTCCCGATGTAGGTTAACAGAGTTTGAAAGGCCCTCTTCACCTTTGCATCTTCATCCTAATTCACAAGTGACAAAAAAGATACAGGGTGAGTGATCAAATAATCTTCTCAGAAGAGCTTTTAGCACTTGTTGGCAACATTTATTCACTGATAAAACAAATTTTCAACAATAAATCTAGCAATGGAGATTTTGCTTTTTTCATGTGAAGAACGAATGGACATAATACACAACTAACTTGCAAACTAACTCACACGGACTTGCTGACTTGGGGTATCGATGGGGGCGTGGGTGTGGGTGCTGGTGTAACCAATGTTGTAAGACATACTGTAATGTATATCAGTCAGGTTGCAACATATCGTACATGTAGCACAGCCTATCGTAATAATTTTCATAGAAAAATTTAGGCAATCAGAAAAACTAGAGGAAATTCAGAAAAAGAAACAGGAAAAATGTATTCCATATACAAAACTAATCACATATAAAGAACATGCATGCAATGTTAAAACCCAATGACTCTGGACTTGACTCGGCTGTTCTCGACTCGTGACTCGGCGGATCAACTCGGGCACCCAGACCGGGTTATGCTAACTTTTTTTTTTTTAGAAAAAACAATATATAACTTATCTTCTAAACATAAAAAGTTTGTGAAATGACTTCATTTCACTTATATGATTCAAAAAAGGTCAAACTAACATAAAATGAAGTCATGCCTAAGTTTATCCAACACGAATTGTTGCAATTTAGCATGTCGAATGAAAAGACATAAAAAAACTCAATTAATTTTGCTAATATCGTGGGACTTGAACAAACTGAACTTGTATCTTTAATAAAGTAACAAACAGAACTTATAATATAACATGTATCAACTATAAACAGCAATAAAATATTGAAAAGTGAAGTAAAACGAGTCACCCTGCTGGTCAAAGTATGGCCCGCATCGTGCGACACAGATGACACTAGGTGTAACAACCATTAGTTCACCTTATCTTTCATTTCAGTATTTGGATCTCACACACATACATACCCCTGGTTATCCATGCTTTTTCTGAAAAAAGGACAGACCAGAACTTGTGTAACATAGTCGTGGTCAACCCAAGCCATTTGAAACCACTGGTTATTTAAAACTTGGTTTCCATTAAAAAATACTGCAAAAGCTGAACCCAGAAACAGTCCAATCATCAAATTAATCCAAACTGCAACTGCACTTTCGGCAATACAAAATGCACTTTGATGACCTCACATAAAAAATACAGAAGCATGAATACACATAGCCCACCACCACCAGACCAATAATCCAGATTCTGAGATGTGGACCTATCAGAATTTACTTGCAGATCCCATGCTCCAAGACATTTTTCCATATTAGAAACATCACACTGAAGCCCAGGTTTAATATAGTCCCTGGAGCTAACGCCAATGTATATATATTGCCAAAGTAATCATATCCAAAGCCAGAAGGCAAACACAGAAAAAGTTCAAGTGAAGAAACAAGCTGACTTGCAACAAAGAAAATAATTATAGTTGAAGACTGTTTCTGGCCACAGCGATGTTAATCAAACATTTAAGAGTAATCTATATAGTCAATCTTAGGTTAACTAGGAGTAGATGTTCAGAAAGATGTGGGCTCCAGTCCAAAACAATAAAAGGAAAAAGATATAGCAGAAAGAAGAACAAAGGAAAAAGAAGATGGAGAGGAAAAGGGAAAAGTAAACAAAAAAGAAGCAGAATAAATAAAAACAAAAGTAGAAGGGGAAAAAAATTCAAGAATTTTTTCTCAATTGGGAACCAAGATACTATAGCCTATTCCAGAAGGTGGTTGCCCAGGGCCTAGGCATGCTTTTATCTACATAGACAGCAACCCGGATCCAAAGAGTGTCTTGTCTACAAAGTATCTGTCAAATAGCACCTTCAATTGAGTACTAACATACATTTGAGACATCAAAAATATAAAAACAAGACAACAAAAGCTGCATTACCTTATGATTTGCATTACCTTATGATTTTGCTTTAAAGATCGCAAGCAATCTCTCATTTGTTCTGCTTTTGAAGCAGGTCTCACAGGCAACGAAGCCTAGCAATATTTATTCAAGTCAACAATCAAATATCAAATTCACTAGGTGGCATAAACTCAATCACAACACACATGCAGAAGAAAAAATATGCCTTTTTTTCTGGAGCTTTTGAAGCAGGTTCTTCTGGAGCTTTTGAAGCAGGTTCCTCTGGAGGCAATCCAAGTCTTCGTCTTCTTTCTGCCTGTAAAACTTGGCTTTTAGATCATATAAACATATAAACCTACTATAGACAACAATTTTTCTGGTCTCACAGAAACAAATAAAAAAATCAACATACTTCACAAGATGAAGAGTACATAAATAATAGAAGGTGCATGTCTGTGGCTATGCCATGCCATTGGTAACTTCATCGGGCATGGCATGCAAACAGTTGCATAAAAAGGAAATGCTTCCCGCCAAAAAAAGAAGGCGTGAAGACACAATGTTGCATATCTATAAATTGGTTGTCTATCACAAAGCTGCTCAAATGATCCAAACTGCTACCATATGTCAAAGTCTCAGAGAGAATATTTAGAACAGAGCATCAACTAGAATATGAACCAAATCACATAGCAGCCTGAGAATCAAGGAAATGCCACCACTTTCCTTAGAGCAAGAAACCCAGCCTATGAAATCATTCCTGAAAATGTTAATGGACATCTATGTCAGTCAGAATCTGACTGATTTTACATAGAAGCGACATTCTAAATTCCATAAAATGTGACAAATCCCCATATCTGCAGTTGCATCCATATGATATAGATGTGAATAAGACGTCAAGAAAAGAGACATGGCAGTGATGAGGTTGGTCGTCAATACACTATCATTTGCTTATCTGCATGGGTCAGGGTCAGGCGGCATCTTTGCAGCATTAAAATCATTGTCATAAAAAACCCTTTTTCAAAAAGATCCGATAAAAACATGAAAAACAATGAGAGCAAAAACAAAACATATTTCCCCATTAAAAAAAAAAATGAATTTTTCATGTTTTTTAACAATTTTATCGGGTTTTTTCTTGTTATTTTTAGTGTGTATGTGTATCTGTATGGCAGTGTCACTGTACCCGCGTTTTTCTAAAATGCTCTACACCCGTACCATACAAGCAACCATACCTATGTGACCTAGGTTAGACATCACCATTTGGTTCAAACAAAATGTTATTCTCCACTTAAATAGGAAAAGCAATAACCTAGCTATGAGACACAAATAAAACATGAGCACTTGAGTAATCATCTAAACCAAGAAAAATAATATAACTCAAGAAAAGGAGCCAAAGATTGAAAAAGAATTTAAGACACCTTATCTTCCTCAATGCGCTGCCGAATCTTCTCTCTTGCCCTTTTCTCTTCCTCTTTTTCTGCTTTTCGCAATGCCAACATTCTATCATCAAGCAATTGTAAGATATTGTTAAGATAGGTTTATATTTAGCCTTAGACTTAAGAGGGTATCTCTGTAATATTGTTTCTCTTTTATGATACACTTGTATTTTCACCCACTCCTCTATTCTATATAAAGAGGAGTTAGGGCAGATTTCATTTTAATCAAAGTCTAGCTCTCTGATTTCATCATGGTATCAGAGCCCGCGTCGAATCCTTCGCCTCAGCGAGTCGTCGCCGCCTGAGCGGCGCCAGCCGCCGCCTGATCGGCGCCAGCTGCCGCCGCCCACTCGTTGTCGCCCCTACCGCCCGTCTCACGTCACGCCGCCTCCACTGCTGCCATCGCCCTCTCCCGTTCATCGTTTCATCGTCGCACGTCGCCTGTTGCCATCGGCCGACTCCCATCCGTCGTCGCCTGTTGCCATCGCACGCCTCCACTGTTGCCATCGCCCGACTCCCGTCCGTCGTCGCCTGTTGCCATCGCACGCCTCCACTGTTGCCATCGCCCGACTCCCGTCCGTCATCTCACGTCGCCCTCTGCCCATTGCACGTCTCACGTCGCCCGTTCGTCGCCTGCGCCCTCTGCTGGCTATCGTCTGCCACAGTGAGTCGTCTGCCACTGCTGGTCTCCTCCCAGCACCGTCTGTTTCCCAACTCCGCCTATCTCCTCTCAGCGCCGCCTGCCTCTCAGCACCTGTCGCTCGTTGCCAGTCCGCTCGTCTCTGCTTCCTACAGCTGGTCTGCACGCTGATCTTCTTCTCAGCGTTGTTTGCAGTCTCCTGTGGCAACATCCATTGCCGCTGATCACAATTGTCGCCTCTGGTATTTCTCTCTTCGCAGTTCTTCGTCGGCTTCTTTCTGCTCAGCGTTATCGGCTTCATCTCTGCCAAAACAGCATGTTGTCAGCTCTATTTTTGTGATCAGCGTTCTCAGCTTTATTCCTGTTTGCTTCTTTCAGCCGATCAGACTTATGGCTTGTATCGTACGTTTGACTGCATATTACTTGATGATTAGCATGTTGTCTCTACATATGTGATTGTTTTTTTTTTCCTGCACTTCTTATTCCGTGGCTCGGTTTCCTCCTTTGTGTTGAAAGATGTCTGAAATTAGCAGTGAGGCTAATACGTCTTCCTTCGTATCTTCGGGAGAGATGAAGAGTTCCTTGTTTTCTAGTCTTATCACCAAAATGAATGGAGGAAATTACGAGATGTGGGCAATGCAAGTGAAACGTATCTTGATTGCTCATGACAAGGAGCATCTTATATTGGAGCCCGAGCCCGTACAGAAGGTAGGAAAATATACTACATGGTTTAAAGATAACTCTCTCATTATGGTTTGGATTGTTGGCACTCTTTCTCAAGACATTGCCAACGAAGTCTTGCACAAGGAAAGTGCAAAGGATATGTGGGACTCTCTTGCAGCCACTTATTCGCAAGCAAGAATACTTTGGTCTTAATACGTCGATGTAGTACTGTAAGTAGTCTACGCGGTTCTACCAGCCGGGGAAGTATGAATGATGAGATCAGACAAGTCCATGTTTGAGAGACTGAACAGCTACTTTCCTGCATGTAAGTGTGAGCAACAGAAGGCATATAGAGATATGCTTATGGTTGGGGTATTCCTCTCAGGATTAGATTCGGTTTATGAATCCGCCAAGAATCAGATGCTTACCAGTCCCTCGATTCCTCCTATTGATGAGGCTTATAGTAGACTGAGCAGAATTCCCATCCCTGCAGCGACTATTCCTGATACCACTTCTGCTATGCTTGCTAATCGTGGCAGAGGTGGGTCATTCTTTCTTAGAGGACGAGGAGGCCGTGGTCGTGGTCCTCCTACTTCGCGCCCTGTATGTCAGTTTTGTCATCGCATTGGCCACACTGTGGATAAGTGTTGGCAGAAACATGGTCGCCCTGCTTTTGCTAATCAGACTACTTCTACTGAGTCTTCAGAGCAGCCTAAGGCGCAGCATACCGCCCCCTCTAGTGAGTTACGTGTAGATGATCTTCTCTCTCAGTTGCGCAGCTTGATTGGCGATAGACCTCAGCATGCCCCTGATCCGACCACCACTACTGTCACTACTGCTGCTAGTGCTTCTTCTTCTGGTATGTACTCTGCTTATACCGCTTGCCCTGCTACTGACACGATAGATTGGCTCATTGATTCTGATGCATCGACACATCTATGTGGAGACAAGACACAGTTTACTTCCTATGTCTCTGCTCCACCTGGCCGCTCAGTTATTCTAGCCGATGGGAAATATTCTTCAGTTGTTGGACAGGGAGAGGTCCAACTTACTTCGTCATTGCCGTTACAACATGTTCTTCATGCACCAGAATTCCCACATAGTCTTCTTTCTATCAGTCAGATTACCAGAGATTTGCATTGTCGTGCTATATTTGATTCCTCTTCTCTTGTGTTTCAGGATATACTGACGGGCAGGGTGATTGGCAGTGGCTGTGAGCAGGGAGGTCTCTACAGGCTAGTGCACCCCATTCCTTTTGCTGGGTCTACCTCTTCGGGATCCTCTTCGTCTTCAGCCTATACTTGGCATTTGCGCTTTGGACATCTACCATTTCAGAAATTACTTCATGTTCTTCCTCAGCTGTCTCCTCAGTCATCCTTTCAATGTG
>JAANDH010000367.1:148910-288700 GCA_011799765.1 Nymphaea thermarum
TGAAGATGTTGATGCGAGACAGTATAGAGGGATTGTTGGGAAGCTCCTATACATCACTGTCACTCGACCTGACATTGCCTATGCTGTTAGCAGAGTGAGTCAATTTATGGATAAGCCCAAGAAAGTTCATTGGGATGCTGCTATGATGATTCTTAGATATCTAAAGAGTTCACCAGGAAAGGGACTCTTCTTCCAGAATAGTACTTCTCTCACTGTATCTGTGTATGTTGATGCTGACTATGCAGGATGCCCCTCTGACAGAAAGTCCACTACTGGATTTTGTGTGTTCATTGGATCTAACTTGGTTACATGGAAGAATAAGAAGCAAACTGTGGTTGCCAGATCAAGTGTCGAATCTGAGTATAGAGCTATGGCTCAGGCTACTGCTGAAGTTATGTGGGTTAGATCATTGATGTTGGATCTAACTGTCGAAGTACCTCTTCCTATGCAGTTGCTATGTGATAACAAGGCTGCACTTTTTATTACAAATAATCCGACGTTTCATGAGAGAACCAAGCACGTTGAAGTAGACTGTCACTATACCAGAGATATCATTCAAAAAGGGCTTGTAAGTGCCTCACATGTTTCATCTACAGGGCAGACCGCTGATATCTTCACTAAGGCTCTTGCAAGGGGACCATTCCAGAGCTGCTGTTCCAAGTTGAGCTTATTTGATATATACGCTCCAACTTGAGGGGGAGTGTTAAGATAGGTTTATATTTAGCCTTAGACTTAAGAGGGTATCTCTGTAATATTGTTTCTCTTTTATGATACACTTGTATTTTCACCCACTCCTCTATTCTATATAAAGAGGAGTTAGGGCAGATTTCATTTTAATCAAAGTCTAGCTCTCTGATTTCATCAGATACCATTTACCATAGATTCTACAAATGTTTATGAGCTTATGCAACATGCCCAGAGCACAGTTGCATAGAATATTATAAAAAAGAGAAAAATACCATTGCTAATAAACAACAGTAGCTAATTACTAACCGCTTTCTCTCATTTTCTTCTTCAATCCGTTTTGCCTCCAGAATCTCCTTCCCAGCTCGAATCCTTTCCTGAAATAGGATAACACCACTTTTAAGATTAAAGAAAATAAGAGGCCTAAAGAGTCACTAACAAAGTCACTTAGTAATGTTGATAAGTTAACATGATAATTAAATTAACACAAAAGAAAGTGACAAGCAACTCCCATCTACACCTGAGACTCTGTGACAACCATTTTGAAATTCGCTGATCAGACTCATACTGTGTTCAGTATAGAGCAAAAGAAAAGGAAATAGAAGATAGAGGACCCTGCACATTTTTGCTATTGAAAGGAAGTACACCTCCATATGCACCATTCTAAGCTATAAGAACTTAGTTTGCACACATTAGAACTCCAATACAAGCAGATTCCTACTATTCTTGTACCCTGTGATCAGAGGACTGAGGTCACTGAAATATAAACCAATACACTTGTTTGCAAAAGATTTTCAACCTTGGAGGCGAAAGAGAATTTCATCCCACCTTTTCTCTTTCTTTCTCCATTCGTTTTTCCTCCTCTTCTTTCTTCTTGCGAGCCCGTTCCCTAGAAACACACAAGGTTGCAAGTATCAAATTAGAAAAAATGGAATACAGTTAGAAACTAAAAAGATAATGTTAACTACACTGCATGTAAAAGGGACAAGATTTTCTTTTCAAGTCTAGTTTCTGATCCTCTAAGGATGGTATGATCTTTAAAGCAATCAGGCTTGGAGATAACCATAAACATGCACACACACACAAAAAAGGAAAAAGTTCATAGTTAAAACAGGAAACAAAAGACCATTCCTGTGAAAAGGTCAAAAAAATGATTTTTTAACAGTCATATTAATGAACTCCGAAATTCCCAATTTATCAATCCACCATCAATTTTAACTCTTAGTAGTGAACTCCCAATTTATTGAAAGGAAGTAGTTGAACTCAAGGAGGTACTCAAACTGTTCCAAAGGTTAAGATTTAAGAACAACCAACTCTACACAACCAGGAAAGTTACAAAAATGCCCTTGACCCTTTGGTACCCTTATGACATATTGCAGTCATTATAAAAGCTTTACACTCATTGTAAAAATGCACCCTATTATGTTAGCAATTTCAGAAATTGTTAGCCATAACAACTACCATTTGTCTTTGACGACCAATGTGTGTTGCTTATTTTGTAATATACCGTGTTGTTTTTGCTTTTCTTTCAATATGAGTAAAAGTTGAAACTACTTCATAAAATTTTTAAAAAAGTTGAAGAAATAAAAGAGAAGTTTAAAAGGAGACGAAAGGGAGTAGACCATTTGCCCCCAAATCTCTCTCTCTCTCTATGTTTTAAGCTGGTAAAATGGCAAGGCTTTGAGTTCCTATTTTTTTTCTACGAGACTATGTACTTCTCTCTATTGTCTCTCTCTCTCTCGCACACTGCACATTAGCAACCATATGCCCGCATCAATTCTTCATTTCCCAAATCCCATTCAAGGTTCTCTCTCTCTCTCTCTCTCTCTCTCTCACACACACACACACACAAAGTCAATGCTGTCGGGTCTCTTTAAAAACTCTAACATTTATATTGCCTACTGCACATGTCTCTGAAAGAGCCTACAGATATGGGTATGGCAGGACAAACCCCATACTTGTGTTACTTAGGAGATGGGACTTGGGAGAATTCCTATGTGCCAAAGACATGAATAAAAACCACAATGAAGAACAATTAATTTTCATTCATCAAAATTAGTAAAACACCTTGCCAGTTGCCACACAAAGATCACCTTAAAATTATTCAGGCTAGCAATTACTCGGTATGTTCAACAATAAAAGTATCTCATCCTTTTTATAGTTGGTTAGTGCAAGTACATATGAGTGCAAATCTGTTCATCTGTGATTCTGCATTATTTATGGCAGCAAGAGTGACTAATGAACAGATTGTTTTAGTCTTTTTTGTAAGCAAAAATGAATATGGTGGTGGTGACTACTGAGTGGCATTCTGCCTATATTATTGCAGATCCAGTGTACAATGTATGCTCATAGAATATCAAATTGAAAACACAAACCGTAGCTCCTTTGCTTTGGCCTTCACTTCCTCAGGAGTTAAAGCTGGTTTTGCAAGCTCAGCTTTAGCAGTACTCACAGGCACCTAATATTATCAGATGTTTCAAATTAAAACAAGAATGAGTACACTTAAGCAGATACAGACATAAATATGTATTTTCAAGTATGCATTCATACTTGTTCTTCTATAATATAGACACACATTAACTTTAATGACAATCAAAGGAAATAAATTACCAAACGACATAATTTTAGAAAAAAAAAATTCAGCGGGCTTTACAGCTCATGATTTGATTTAAAAATCACATACTCCTTGTGATATTGATATCCTGCTCTATTTTACACATCTTTACATAGCCTAATATTCTACTTATGGTGTTATATACGCACATCTACATGTCACAGTAAAGTGTAAACTAGTTCCCAAGCAACTATTTCAAATCAAGCCACCCAGATAAAAATAGCACAAATACCATATGCATAAACTTTTAAAATCATCATGAATCAGGAAATGAAATCTGACCTTGTTGACATCCTAACAAGGGTCAGTGAAAAGGTTATGAAGCCATATTGATCACCACAGTCACTATTCATGCAGTAATTAAGGCCTGTGACAGAAACAAAGGACTCCCATAGCAGTTGAATTTTCTTACTAAAGAATTAACAGGAGTTGATGATCGATAGTACATCATTACTACATGGTTCACTTCTGATAGGATCTAATACATAAGCTTTTTGTTTTTTTGAAAAAAACAAAGTAACAACCTTGTACACAAACTTGATCTTTTCCTGACTGGATAAGTCAGTTTTCAAGACGAGTAATTTATCTCACAAGGTTTCAGGCTGTAGACCAAAAGAAACGGCATACATACAAGCATAGTCACAAAAAAAGACATGTTTAAAAAAAAAGTAAAAATGTAAAAAGAAGGCAAAAATGCCTTTTTAAAAAAGAAAACACCAACATGAAAACAACACAAAAAAGTGTTTTTTCTAATTTTCCCTTTTTTTCATTTTAGGCATTTTTTTCACGTTCAAAATGCTTATTTCCATTTTCTAATTTTTATTTATTTCTTATCTACTTATTTTTTATATTTTTTATTAGTTTCTCATTTATTTTATATTTCCTTAATTTTTAACAATTAAAAAAAATAAACATTTACCACATTTTTCCTGTTTTTTCAAGCTTGTCATATTATACCTGAGAACAACCTTGCTCTTTAAAATGCAAAGACAACACTTGTGACTATGCATAGAAGTCAACATTCAACATACTTGAGACCTTCTAGCAATACAATTAGTTGATAACCTGGACAGAAGCTGCAGCTAATTATCTTCAATAGAACAGTTTACAATGAAAGGAGTGCTAATATTAGGATAACATGATTCCGCCCCTTCACCACCCACTCCCACACAGAGCTTGGGCTCGTGGTTCGGCGGATTCCAACCCACCTTCTAGCATCTTCGGTTCCTAGCCTTCTTGTTCCAACCCCAAGAAGGCTAGGGCCCAAGACACTTAACTGTTTGACCAACTTACCTATAAGTCCCCCAAGGTTTTTCAAAATCTCAGATACGAGACTAAACTTTTGTGATGTCAAAAATTCAAAGAAAAGTATTTTCAAAATTTAAATACAAACAGTCATGCTCCATATAAATTTAACGGATTTGTTTCATGAAAATATATAAGTAACAAAACAATGACATCATTTACCGAAAAATGCAAACAAAGTTAATAAAGACTAAGTATTGTACCAAGGGCATTTGATCAATGTCTTCGTCATTTTCATGCTCAACAACCCAATTGATGGCAGCTTCGATTCCACCATTACCTAAGAAAAGGAAAAATTCGAGCTATCAACTGTACAAAAACAGTAATAGTCACAAAATAAATATAGATGCTGGATTCTTTATAAAGCAAGAGTTTCTAGTGATACGCCTAAAACTAATACTTTTATCAAACCTAGAATCTAAACGTGGCAAGTTGATAATCTATGAGATAGTCTAAAAATAGAAGCTGAAAGAGTGCAATGATAGCCAAATATCCCTAATGTACGTTTACAAATATCTCGTGCATTTTGACATAAGTTGATGCCAGGAATCTGACATATCAAAACCAGAAAAATTGTTTTCCCCTTTCCTTGCATGTCCATTGAGGCGGAATAATCTCCTAACACTTCAATGAAGTGGTGGCTACTTAAAGCAAAGAAGTAAACTAAAACTTGTTTTCCTTTAATCAACTCACCAGAAAAATGGAGAGCCCTAGTGGCCCGAGCGGTGGAGAAGCCCATAAACTCCAGTTCCTCCAGCAATTTCTTATCAACATCAGGTACGACCATTTCTACACAAAACAAAGAAACAACAGTTACCGAAGCCCTTTAGAGTTCCTCGGTTTTGCAGCATCCAATCAACACCAACAAAGGCAACAATTTCAAAATCGTACCTTGTGATTCAGTATTTCCAGGATCAGAAACCCCGGCGGAATCAGCAGCTTCAGGGGCCTTCGGCGCCTCAAGATCAATTGTCTTCACCGCCTCCAATGTTCGATCAACAAACTCAGTGTGGCCAGTGCGCTTCGTGTGCAGGTCGCTTTCCTTCAATCCGGCAAAAAGAAGCAATCGAAAACTCACACTTCACTAAACGCAAAAACAACCAGACAAAGAAATGCGTTTGTTTAACTTACAGTCTTCGATCTACAAGGCTTCCCGCAGGCCGAGCATACCAGATTCAACACCTATAGAACAAAAAATCGACCACATTCAATCATCAGACAAACGAATGACTCCGTGAAAGACAACGAACTAGATCGACGAAGCCTAACAAAGATTAGTGCTTACGGCTTCCGTAGATTCTTCGAAATTGGAGTGCGAGGTGAGCTCGGCGTGCTCCTGGGCCTCCTCTACGGACCTCAGGTGGGCGCCACAATCTCCGCATCTGAGCGAGAGGCCCGCCATCTACAGCGAGCTTCTGGTCTACTCCCTACGCACGACTTCGATGCCCTAAATTCTTTCTCCTCGTCTTCCGTCGTCTCCCTTTATCGTCGCTCCGTGGGCGATCGATAGATCGCTCTCACGCCTTCCTCCGTCGGATTCTTTGCTTCCCTTCCCTTCCTACCATGGGCTGACCCAATGTCCCGCGGTGGTTGATACTTGCCTCACAGATACATGACCTCGGATCCAAATCTTCGTTTGTTGGTTATGGAAAATTTTCCATTCTCCACCTACCTTTTGGTTATAAACGTAAAAAACGTGTGAAGGAGTGTTTGGACTTTCAAAAACTTAGTTTTGTGTACTAAAATTGGTTAAAAGTCAGTTTTGTAAACTTAGTTAGAATATGCTTCCTTTTTCATCCGCTTGATTGCCTTGGCCAAATAATCTCGTGCTGTCCTTATAGCCTCATGTTTGTTTTGAAGCAAATTCACAATTGCATGATACTTGCCCATACTGCATAGACTTAGGTCTGTTGAACTGATGCAATGTTGTCCTAAAACAATTTAGAATGGACTTTTTTCTGGAGTACTTTTTGCTACAAGTTGTAACCAAATTGGCCAAATTCCAAGAGGGATGTCAAATTCTTCTAATTTGTTGTCACATAGTGGTGCAAATACTCTTTTAAGACACCATTTATCTGTTTAGTCTAGCCATCAGACATTGTTGGTCAAGAAGTTCAATTTCTTCCCAAGCAACTCAAACACGCAAGTCCAGAACTGCCCAATGAATCTCGCATTATGGTCACCTACAATGTCCACATGGATTCCCCAATACTTAACAGTGTTGTTGAAGAAGTACTTGACCACTTAGCCACCAAGCAAACTCTTTTTGCAATACTTGTCTCTGCAAGTTGTAACCAAATTGAGCAAATTCCAAGAGGGATGTTAGATTTTTCTAATTTATTGTCACATAAAGGTGCAAATACTCTTGCAAGGCACCATTTATTTGCTCGGTCTGACAATCAGTTTGTAGATGATTGCTGGTCAAGAAGTTCAATTTCTTGCCAAGCAACTCAAACACGCAAGTCCAAAACTGCCCAATGAATTTCGCATTATGGTCCCTTGCATTGTCCACATGGACTCTCCAATACTTAACAATGTTGTTGAAGAAGAACTTGACCACTTAGTCACCGAGTAAACTTTTGGGGTAGGGACAAATGCCCCATACTTGGGAAAATGGTCAATAATCACCATAATCAAGCATATTCCATCCACTATCAGCAACCCTCTGACAAAATCTAGGGAAACACTTTACCGATGTTAGTCTGGATTGCTAGTGACTAGGGAAATCCAACTAAGAAGCTATCCTTCTCACTTGTCTTATTGGCAAACTTGACAACTTTGAACGAAATGGTCTGCATCCTTCTCCATCTTTGGCTAATAAGAATTGTGAACAATCAAAGCCATCGTGTGGTCCTAACCTAAATGGCCAGCTGACGGGCTACCGTGCATTTCTCTTACCAGATTTCTTTGAGTGCCTATGGCCAGTGACACGTAGGCATGAGTTTCTCGAGCATACAAAGAACCATCTTGAAGCCAATATTGGAACTTTTGAGAGGAATCAAGATAGTGCATAAACGATAATGCAGAAATCGAAAAACATTCACGTGATTCAAGTGTTTCATATGGCAAAAGTAAAACTTATAGAGGTGACCGCCGACTGAATGTCGGTGGCTGTTGGAAGAACGACTACAGTCCCCATGGAGTCATTCCCTAGCGAAGGTAGTAGCGGCGGTGGCGGCAGTAATGGGTTTCTCTCCTCAGCCATAGCAGCCCAGTGATGGGGACAGACAATTCACGTATGACTTAGGGGACCGATTACCCAGACGGCAAAACTGAATGTGTCTCACTCCATCACAAGATAGAGTCTTGTATTTATACTTAAGGGTCTGAAATGGATATGGACCCGTATCGACGTAAGACTATTCAGATGGGTAAATCCCAACAATCTCCCACTAGTCCAAGTCAATATCAAGGGTAAACAAAATGAATGGATTGACCTTAAAATCCATTCCAAAGTCTCATCTTTGTTGTCTTACAAAACTTCTCAATAAGCAAGTGAAAATACAAAATAAATAGACAACAAACTTAATGTGAATCAACAAAATGTATATGTGATCACATTAATAAATGTTTGTATAATAGTGTGTTTACATTGAACTATATAAACTCATCCTCTTAACATGTTAAAAAAACATATCAGATGTTAGCGCTTTAGTAAGAGGATCTGCAACCATATCTGTAGTTCCAATGTGTTGAATACACACTAGTTGATTCTTTGTCCTTTCCTTAACAACAAAATACTTAAGTTTCATATGCTTACAAGAAGTAGTATTTTTATTGTTGTTGGAAAAAGACATTGCAGCTTCATTATCATAGTGAACCTTAAGTGGTCTATCAATAGATTCCACTATCTTGAGCTGTGAAATGAAATTCTTTATCCAAATTGTCTGCGATGTAGTCTCATATAATGCAATAAATTATGCTTCCATGGTATGAGCAGCAGTCACAGTCTGCTTTTTGTTGTCCCATGAAATGGCACCTCCTGATAGAAGGAAAATAAAACCAGTAGTAGACTTTCTACTATCGGTACATCTTCCAAGATCGGCGTCAGAATAGCCAATCACTTCTAAATGGTTTACCTTGCGATATGTCAACATGTAATCTTTTGTCCCTTGCAAGTATCACATGACTCTCTTTACGGCCTTCCAATGTGCCATGTCTGGATTAGATTGAAATCTACCAAGCATCCCAACAGCGAAGGAAATGTCAGGCCTAGTGCAAATCTGCGTATACTGTAAGCTGCCAACCGCTGATGCATATGGAATGTTGATCATGTGTGCTTTTTCAAATTTGTCCTTTGGATAATCATTTTGGCTCAATTTATCACCTTTAGCTATGGGTGCCGAAATAGGAGAACAATTCTCCATCCCATATCTCTTAAGTACTTTATATGTATGCTGATTGGGAGAGACTTAAAATACATTTAGATCTGTCTCGACGAATCTCAATGCCGAGAACATATAAAGCCTCACCCATGTCCTTCAAAATGAGATGCGAGAAAATGTTTGGTCTCTGTTAGCAATGGGAGATAATTTAAAGCAAGTAAAATGTCATCCACATATAAAGTCAAAATTATGAACTTACTCTCACATGTCTTAAGTTACACACATCGATTAATAATGTTTTCTGTAAACCCAAAAGTCATAATGACTTTGGAAAACTTAATGTACCATTGACGTGAGGCTTGTTTAAGCCCATAAATTGCTTTATTAAGCTTACAAACCAAATGACCTTTACCACTCTCAGAGAACCATTGACGTTGATCCATATATACCTCTTCATCCAAATCACCATTCAAGAACACTGTTTTCACATCCATTTGGTATAGCTCTAAGTCAAAATGAGCCACAAGAGCAAGAACAATCCTCATTGACTTTTTAGTAGAGACATGTGAATATGTCTCATTATAGTCAATGCCCTCCATTTGTGTGAATCCTTTAGCAACTAATCTTGCATTGTATCTCTCTATGTTGCCTTTAGAGTCCCTCTTGGTCTTATAGACCCATTTATACCTTATGGGTTTTACTCCTTTAAGCAACGATACAGGGCTCCATGTCTGGTTTTTAGCCATAAAGTCTAACTCTTCTTTCATGGCATTAATCCAGTACATGTATTGTTTGCTTTCAACGACTTCAATAAATGTGAAAGGATCCTCATCAACATCTATGAAATCACTAGGCTCTTGCAAGTATACCACATAGTCTGATGATATGGCAGATCTCATGGCTCTTTTAGATATACGAATAGGTAATTGATCACTGTCAATTTGTATGTCTACATCATGTTCGTGTTCATTAGTATGATCTACATTTAACTCATCTGGATCTGATGCATTACTTATATGATTTGCATTCATGTCATCATGAGAGATAACATGATCATACACATTTACATTCTGTTTATCAGGTCTACGGTTAGTATCTTGTATTTCCTCAAAAGTGAGGTTTTGTAATGCATCTAATCCAAATGAGCCATCTTTCAGGAATTTAGCCTTATCTGTTTCCACAATATGTGGTGTATGAGATAGACAATAAAACCTATAGCCTTTCGATCTTTCTGGATAACCAATAAAGAAACCACTGGTTGTTCTAGGATCAAAGGCTTTTATGTAGGGGTTGTACAATTTAGTTTCAGCAGGACACCCCCATATGCACATATAAGAGAGAGAAGGTTTCTACCTGTCCACAATTCGTAAGGAGTTGTGGGAACAACTTTAGTAGGAACCCTATTTTAGATATGCATTATTGTCCTGAGAGCTTCACCCCACCAGGTTAGAGGGAGAATTGAATAATTTAACATAGCTCGAACCATTTCTTTAAGTGTACGATTTCTTCTTTCAGCTACACCATTTTGGTAGGCACTGCCTGACATGTGAGACACAATGCCTTCTTTCTTTAGAAATCGTGCTAATGGTCTCTCCCTTTGTCCCATCTCAGTAAACCTACCATAGTATTCACCACATCTACCTGATCTGACTATCTTGATAACTTCACCGGTTTGTTTCTCTACTTCTTTCTTATAGTCATTGAAAACTTGACACACATCGGATTTTTCAAAGATTAAGTAGAGATACAAATACCGAGAATAGTCATCAATAAAGGTGACAAAATACTTTTCGCCTGTGTAACAAGGATGGAAGGGTCCACAAACATCTGTGTGAACAATTCTTAATCTTTTAATACATCGCTCGACACCTTCTTTATATATGTTAGTTTGCTTTGCCTTTATGCAATCTACACATATGCCGTTATCTGTAAAATCAAGAGATTGTAAAATCCCTTCATTTAAGAGTCTCCTTATTTTCTTTTCAGAGATATGACCCAAACGGTGTTGCCATAGCATATACAAATCATCTTTTATGGTACTACGCTTATTGCCAATTATACAATGACTAGAAGCCAACGATTCAGGAGATTGAATATTTACATTCAATTAATATAAACCATCATGCAAAATAGCAGAACTAATTTCAACAAGATCTTTATAAATGAACATCTTTGAATTCTCAAACTTTATGCAGAAATCAAATTTGTCCAGTCTTGATACAAAAATTAAGTTTCTATTATATGAGGAAACAAAGAAAACATCATGAAGATCCAAAACAAAGCCAGTATCAAGCCTAATCTGACATTCTCCTACACCTTTCACATGTGAGCACATTTTGTTTCATGAGAAAATGCTTCTCTCATATAGAGTTGGTTCCCTTTTGCTCAGAAAGTCCTGCAGAGAATTGGCAATATGCACAGTAGCACCAGAGTCAATCCACCAGCTATTAATATGAACATGTAACATATTACTCTCAAGTGAAAAAAATGACATATTACATTTCTTCTCTAACCAATTCTTGTACTTAATGCAATCCAACTTCTTATGCCCCTTTGTCTTGCAAAAGAAACACTTTATAGGAGCTAAGTTAGTCTGCGCAATTTGAGAAGAAGTTTGACTTGTTGACTTCTTCTTGGCATTCCTTTTCATTGAACTTTTCTTTATGCCAATTGTACCAGCCCCAGAGTGAGAAACCGTATGTGCGCTTTGTAATTTCTCACCCTTCATTCTTTCCTCCTCTTCAACACACTTAGACATCAATTCATTGAATGTCCATTCAGTATTATGTGTGTTGTAACTGATATTAAAAGGAGCATATTCAGCTGGTAAAGAGGTCAAAATGAAGAATACCAAGAAAGACTAAGAAATAGTCAACTTCAAGTCATTCAATTGAGAAACAATATTCCTCATTTCTAACATATGCTAGAGAATGTTACCCCCTCCTTGATATTTCATAGATATTAACTTTGACATTATGAGAGCTGACAAACTGAGTCTCAACTGCATCCAAGAACTCTCTCACCATTCTACAAAGTGGGATAGCACCACATATGTTCTTAGCGATCCTTGATTGCAAAAGCAACAAGCTTAGTCGGTTAGAACGCTCCTACACTGTTTCATTATGTGTACTTTGTGGTGTAAGAGGTGGTGACTCAGGTCGCCTCAAAGCCATATCCAGATCCATATACCCCAATGTAAATACAACATTTTCTTTTCATTCAGCATAATTTGAATCATCAAGTAAATGGATAGTATTGAAGCCATTAAAATAAATAGAACCAGACACTGCAGATGACAAAAGATATCAGTAAGTTGACATGCATTATATGAGACAAACTATATGGAGCAGTAAATTAATTAAAAGACTCTTTATGTTTATTATTTCCAAGACAAATACCAGAGGTCATTAAGATACTACTTTGGTAATATACCTAATACGCACATGTATTCTGTCTTAACTTTATCTAGTAAAACTAGGAAATGTAAATTCAAACTATAGTCAAGCATAACACCTTTGGGTGTAAAATGACAGAACTATGTAAGAATCTATTTTCTTATTTTACTCTACTTATTCTCTTGAACATAACACTCTAACTTTGGGTAATTATGTTACTTCAAATGCAAATAAGTATAACATGAACACTAATGTGCCTTTAAATCATGCGTAGTCACTTTGGTGAGGTATGACATGATTTAACTAATCATAGGCTCTTTACATTAGCATTATCATACAAACTTTATGATCATGTAACAAAAATAATTTTAGCATAATCGTAGATAAGACATGATTCACGAATTTATCATAATAATACATATAAAATTAAACACATGAATCATGTGAATCACTTCTACATAATCAACTTAATGTTATCTAAATTGTTTATTAAAGTTCCATAAAACATAATGAATCGGTCCCGTATCGATCTAAAATGATCGAACCGATTCATTAAACACCTTAAATGAACATTAAATGACATATACCAGCTTCCTCTAGTGGAGAACCGGTCCCGTGTTAGTCCTAAATGGACTGAACCGGTGGAAAGCTAGATGAACCGGTCAAGAAACGGGCAAAACCGGGTTAAAAACCAATTGTACCGCTCAAAAAAATGCTCTGAATCGTTTCAAAATTGGAAGAACCGGTTTTATAAACAGAGAACCAGTCCAGAACCGGTTTGAAAATGGATGAACCGGTCTAGAAAAGGAATGAACCGGTTTCAAACAACTCTGAATCGGTGCGGAACTGATCAAACCGGTTTAAGCTTAATGGGCCTGGATCGGGTCCGTTAGAACCCGACACGGACCCGCCCGACCTGTCGCGCGTGGCGGTTTTGGGGAAAACGAAACGCCTCCCACCGCCGCTGCCCTAGCCCAATGACAGGGGTGGTGGGGCGGCTGGATTCGTTTCAGCCGGCCCTCCCACCGGCCGTGGGACGTTTCCGGCGATCGCCTGTGATCAGCATTCAGACAACGAAGATACTGATCTAGCATGGCAGTGGACATCTTCTGAAAAATAGGCACAAAGCTGCTGAGTCCTTAACCCTGCCGCCTAATGTTCGTCAAGATCGAAAAAAACTTGGCCCTTGTAAGTTATGGTTAAACTTCCCATGGGTACAGTGCTTCCCATGTAAAACTTAAGCATCATCCGTTTGAATGGAAATGTGATAAACTTCTCAAAATCCCCCAAGTTAAAATTAGGATTTGTGTTGTAGATCATTACTTCAAAATCTACCCTAGAGAGAAGCCCACCAGGCTAAAAATGGGTTTTACGTTTGTAAATTTTCGGCATAAAAATTTACCGTGTGAAGCACCCCACAGGATAAGCATTGGGTCATATCCTGAGGCAAATCATCTCGAGGAGCCTCTAGAAGATTGTTGTAGTTGCCAACCTTCTTTATGTAAGATAAAGCAACGTGGCGTGAAGTTAAATAAAGAAGAAGGAATTTTACACGCGTCGAAAAAGTGAAAGACACGCGGCTTCTTGTTGAAGAAAAGACGAAGCGGTCATAGCAGACACTATCGCAGTCACTGTAGCGCACTGTAGCACTGCGGCAGACACTGTAGCGCACTGTAGCACTTTTTAGCTTTTTGGACACGTTCGACTGCCACCTCATCCAACACACGACAGCTGTCCTCTTTCGAGTTCCTTCAATTGTAACAATTTTTGTTTCGTAGTGTTTAGCTTGTTTGGGAAGGAATCCAATTTCTTTTCCAATTTGTAATTTGTTTTCAAGTCCGATGCCTATATAAGCACCACCCCAGCGTTTGTATCATACATCCTTATCCTCTACCGCATCCTCTCATCCATCCACCACCAGGTACTTACTCCTGAGTGTTTTGGCCTTCTTCACTCCCCTTCTTTTTCTCCTTCTCCACTCCTCATCTCCTCTGCCTCCCATGCTGTAGAAAGCAAACCAACGCCTTTTGTGCAAATCCGGCCCCCCTTTTTAATTTGCGCCGGCAGGTCTGATGGGCCCGTCCGGCGACAGCAATGTCGCCAGCGGTCGCCCTTCGCCGGTCGTTACCCCTCCTAGCCGCCGCTCCTTTCTGCCATCCATTTTCCTTCTTCCTCTTTTGATGGCTGCGAGCCTGCAACAGACGATAGGGGGTTACTGGCAGGCCACCCAACAGTGTGGGTGGCCGCCGGTGGGTCGCGCCAGGATGGCTAAAAGCCATCCGTCGCTTTTCGGTGACAGTCGCCACCTAAAACCAGCCGGCCCTTTCGCCATACCCCCTTTGCGTCCTCAGGCGAGCGCAGCGAAAGCATGGGTTGTGGGCCCATAACCCATTGTTGGAACTTTTGAGATGAATCAAAATAGCGCTTAAACGATAATGCAGAAATTGAAAAACATTCACGTGAGTCATAGGGTGAAAGTAAAACTTGTAGAGGTGACTGCCGACTGAATGTCGGCGGCTGTTGGAAGAACGGCTACAGTCCCCATGGAGTCATTCCCTAGCGAAGGTAGTAGCGGCGGCGGCGGCAATGGGTTTCTCTCTTCAGCCATAGCAGCCCAGTGATGGGGACAGACAATTCACATATGACTCAGGGGACCGATTACCCAGATAGCAAAACTGAATGTGTCTCACTCCATCACAAGACACGAGTCTTGTATTTATACTTAAAGGCCGGTTTGATGGGGCGGGTGAAATTTAACGCGGTAAATTTACCATGGTAAATTTTTCTGGAAAATTTTACAAGATGAAATTTCTCCCTCTTTTAATCTGAGGTCATGTTTGATGCACAGGAAGAATTTACCGTGGTAAATTTAACCATGTTTGACAATCGTGGTAAATTTACTATGACCATTACTACTAGATCTTGGTTGGTTACTATCCAACTTTGATTAGATCACATTGGCCATGCTTAGGATTGACCTTAAGCCATGTAGGCAATTGACCACACAAAGTATTACATAATACAAAATTAGATTATCCCAAATGCAACTACTTCCGGATTCCAATTCAACATGGGTTATCAAGAGTTGCTCTTGGGGCCATCGGGCATGCTCCTTGACTACAACCATTAAAGGCTAGCATGTCCTTCTCATATCTGAAAGAAAAACAACAGATTACAAGCAAGGCCATTGTTTGCCAACCGAGAGTCTTGTGCCTAAATTTTATCACCAAGTGCCATTGCAAGGCCTTCCAATAGAAGTAAGCTCATGGAGGACCAAGTGATAAGGCGAACTGCTTATCCATGAAATGGCTCTGCAAATAACTCACCATGAACCAGGAAATTGGTGCTTTCAAATATGGTTCAATAGTCTGTTACTCGGGAGACAATCATCTTTCAGGACATCGGTGAAGTGCTCCACACCAAATTTATCTGAGAACTCACTGTAACAGTGCATACCGATGGAAGGCGAGAAGAGGAGGAAACACACCAGAAAGGGAAAGTTTATGAACTCTTTAGAAAGTAAATGCACCAGAAAGGAAAAAACACAGATCATAAAACGAGAAGAAGAGGAAATGCCCAAATCGAAACTCCACATACCGATGGAAGGCAAAAACCCCCAAATCGGAACTCCAAATCGCCCAAATCAAAAGAAGAACAAAAGAAGAGGGAGGGTGAACAGGCGATGGCACAGCGAGAGAGGAGGAACTGCGGAGGGAAGGCATCAGCGAGGGAGGAGAAGAGGGAGGGTGAACAGGCGATGGCACAACGAGAGAGGAGGAGCTGTGGAGGGAAGGCATCAGCGAGGGAGGAGGAGAGGGAGGGAAGAGGAGAGGGAGGAGGAGCTGCGGAGGAAAGGCATCACTGTCAGAATCATGGCGGAGGAGGAGCATCCTCATGCCCCTCCTGCTTGTGGTTGTTGTCCTCGCTGAGATTTCGTCGACTGCGGTGAGATTTCGTCGACTGCGGTGGGAGCTCATCGACTGCGGAGGAAGACGCGCGAGTGAAATGAATAGATGCCTTCGAGCGAGTGAAATTTCACCCGCCCGAAAGTCTGAGCTGTGAGCTCGGACTTTTGAGCGGGTGAAATTTCACCCGCTCACTTTATCGTAAACGGGGTGAAATTTCACCCCGTTTGATGGTTTTTTTGTCGAGCGGGTGAAATTTCACCCGCCCGTGCTTATTTCAACCGCCCCACCCATTTTTTCTGGGCAATCAAACGGGCCCTAAGGGTCTGAAACAGATATGGACCCGTATCGACGTAGGACTATCCTGATGGGTAAATCCCAACAGCCAAATCTATGGCAGGACCCTCTTTCACCAAGCCGACTAATCATACCATTGCTGCATTGGTAGTCGACACCTCTCGAATTTGTTGCTGCAAGTTGCCAGGAACCTGAGATAAAATGGTGGCAGCACACACATCTGCTTACACACTGCAACTTAGTGCACATGCGACCTTATTTGCCTTACCCGATTGATACATTATTTTCATGTTAAACTCCACAAAAAAAATTTGCCACTAGGCTTGTTTTGCATTGAACCGCTTTTGTGGCGAAAAGTAGCTAACTGATATGTTGTCTATCATTGTTTTGAAATACTCCCCAGAAGGTAGTGCCACCAAAGCCTTAAGCAATTGACCACCACGGTCATCTCTTTCTCGTGGATAGTGTACCATTGTTTTGCATTGAGACCTTATGACTTTCGTAGGCTAGTGGGTGTCGATCTTGCATCAAGACACCATTTAATGCTTGGAGTCTCTACTTCAAATAGCTAGGCAAAGAACAATAGGTACACTGCTAACTCTATCATTGAGCAACTGAATGACATCCCCACACTTCTGCGACCAGTCTCATGGTCAGTTCTTCTTCATAAAGTCTGCCAATGGTGCAACCAACCATGAGTAACCCCTCCAGGAATCACCAATAATAGTTGGCTAAGCCAAAAAAAGACCAAAATTTCGACACATTTGTTGGTGTTGACCAATTAAGAATGACCTATATTTTTTGTGGATCCATCTCCACTTTCACATTGCTCACAAAATGATGTAGAAAGAGAACCATTGGTTGAGAAAATATACATTTTTCTTGCTTCAAGTATAAAATTGATTTTCACGCAACTTAAAAAACAATAATTCTAAGTACTTTACATAGGATTCCAACAATGAACCACAAACAACAATGTCATCCAAGTGCACAACTATAAATCATCGATGTAAGGCCGAAACACGTTATTCATTGAATTACATAATGTGGCTGACACATTACAATGACCAAAAGACATTACAAAGTACTAAAAAATCCCATAACATGTAATACATGCCATTTTTGGATCATCACCCTCAGCGATCTGAACTTTGTAGATTGAGTTTAGTGAAGATTTAGGTATTTCCCAGCCTGTCGAATAAGTCCTCCACCCAAAGCACATGGTACGTATTTTTTATGGTCAGCTTGTTCAAGGGTCTATAGTCTATGCACATTTGAAGTGAGCCATCTTCTTATGTTGGAACAAGACTGACACTCCATAAAGGGCCTTAGACAACTGGATGTAATCGGCATCGAGTAACTCCTCCAACGATCACCACAATTTTGCCAACCAAGAGGGAGGCATCCAATATGGGGCTTGTGCAATAGGTCAAGCCCTAAGCACCAACTCGATGACATGATCAATGTCATGTTTGGATGGCAACTCCTTCAACATTGGGCAAAACATCAACAAAATGTTCAAGAAGTTTTTGCACTAATAGAGGTATTTCACCACTTTCTGGCTCTATGTTGACTTCTTTCAAAGAGACAAGGAAAGTGGTTTCTCCCTGCCTCAGTCCGTCCTATAAAGACGAGATTGTTTTAGTTGCCATTATGCCAGAAAAATAAGCGAAACAAGACATGACATCTTTTTGTCTAAGATTATTATGGACTTTAAGTGTGGTCAAACATCCGCTTTTGCATGGCTAAGAAATTTCACACCTAATTTGACATCAAAGTCATTTAACATGCAGGCAGTGAAGTTGCATGCTCCACTTCATGGCCCAACTTCTGTCCTCACTCCATTTGCTTCCTCGTTCATTGTTGAGGGAACAACATTGATCACCTTGACCTGGCCGAGCTGTTCAATCAATTAATTGGACACAAAATTATGTATCACCCCTATGCCGACCCATGCATAGTTAAGAACCCTATTCAGCTGCACCACCACATACAACAATTCTGGACTCGAACAACATTGATCACCTTGACCTGGCCGAGCTGTTCAACCAACTAATTAGACACAAAATTATGTATCACCCTTATGTTGACCCATGCATAGTTAAGAACCTTATTCAGCTGCACCACTACATACAACAGTTTTGGACTCAAAGAAGTGCCCTTAGTTGGCTGCCACAGAGTGTTTAGCAATTAAAAGGGGTTCATGAGTGCCGGGAATCCAATAATAAGTGTTATAGACTCATCATTTGGTTCCTGCACGACCGCGACATTCATCTCCTTCTTTTGTGGACAGTCTTGTGCGTGGTGGAAGCCTTTGCAACTGAAGCAACCTAAGTAACTTGAAGACTTGAAAGTGTTGTTTTTAGGCACATCCTTCTTTTTGCCACCATCTTTTGACTTGGTTGACTTAAACTGCTTTTGAAGCCAAGCCTTAGAAGATTCGTCGTTACATTGTGAACAAAATTTTAGAAGGTGGTTAGCCATTGCCAAAGTTGAGAGTAAATCATTCACTTCAGGCCAACAAATCTTTGTTTGGGCCCACAGTTAAAGATCACTCATGAAATAGAAGATTTTGCCTTCTTTCACAATTATTTTTATGTCAAACATGAATGAACAAAAAGCCTTTGACATAATCTCGAATAATGCCAGTATGCTTAAGTCGTCCCAAGCCCTCCCGAGCAATGTAGGCCATGTTTGGAGGCAAGAACTTGTGTTTGAGTTCTTGTTTCATCTTGACCTAAGTAGAGGTAGGTGTTTTTCCAATGTGATTATCTTCTTCCAACTTGGTCTGCTACTAGAGCTTCGCATCGTTGTGTAGATACATGATATCGTCAGTCACTTTCTCTTCATTCTTTGTATAGGCAACTTTAAAATATTGTTCTATACCTCATAAATAGTTTTCAAGGTCCTTCAAACTCTGACCTCCATATAAAGCTTTTGGATCAGAAACCTTGATTTTTTACGACTACCCTGTGGCTGCATTGCCCAGCACATGGTGCACAACAACAATTTCTTGCTTTAGAACCGACTTGGAATCAGCCAACTCATTGTGAAGTTCATCAAACAAAAGATCTAAGCGAGTGACCTATTCCCTCATTTGATTCTCCATTTTCTTGAATCGATCTAGCATGCGGCGGTTATCTAATGAAGTAGAAGTAACTGGTGTTGCCAAACATCCAAGCAACTTTTCCAATCAAGTGATCTGGCCCTCTCGAATTTCAATTCCGGCCACCATATTCATGGCCCTAATACCAACTCTTATGGGGATGATTTTTTCTGTCTTTCGCTCCTATACACTTACATGACATAAGTCTTTACAAGAACTACTATCTTTAGTTCACCACCACCCCAAATGTTCAAAGGGACATAAGGGACTCCGAAATTTTGCCTCTAAGTCAATGTCTTAGTTCTTTTCATAATGTAAATGATTTTACAAATGACTTAGCCAAGAAACCAAAAAAGCTACTACCTACAACTGTCTAGCAGCTCGGGCTAAATAGGCTGACAAGACTATATTCAAAATTCAAACACGTTGGGTGGTAACTAGTGTTTGGCTAATTACAAACTGACAATTGTTGCCATGGGCCTTACAACCCGATGGCCACTTAATTGTAAACCATTCCCACATTGGTTCAAAATCGAATCCCAACAACGTGTTAAAACTTCCTTGTTGTCAAGTGTCCATCTCATCCAATCGTAATGACCACGTGGCCTAGACACGTCCTAAACAGATAACTGACGGCACTCCTTATAAAAGTGTTGAAAGTGATTTCTTTCAATGTGGAGGCAATGCACCAACTGACTGTGGTTGGGTTGTGTCAGACCAGGCCTAAGCAAAGTGTCTGCCAATGCCTTGGGCCTTTCGAAAGTTGCCTTAGGTCATACTGGACCTCCCTGGTGGCTGGGGTGGGCCACTGCCCACACCAGTCCATCAAAAAATTCATTATATTGTGTTAACTTCACATTGTTATGACTCTGCCACTGGCTTAGGCTAGGCCCAACCATGGATCCAGTATGTCAGGACATGGTTCCCATGTCCGCCCCTTCTATCCTAAGCAGTGCTACAACTAGCCAGGCCACTGCTGATTGTAGCCGGCTGAGGCGAGGCTGCTTGTTTGGCCATGGCAAGGCCATCCTGGCTGTGGGCTAGGGCAAGATCTTACAGTTTATTTGTTTAAATGGCACTATAAAAACTTGGTTACACACTTTATAAACCTGGTTTTTGGAAATAACATGAGAAGGTTACATTGTTCACCTTTTTAATAAAATTAGGTGTTTTCAAAACTGAGTTATCTTCAAATCAAGTTTTGATGACACCCAAACACTGTAAAACTATGATTAGTTTTGTTTGCAAAACTTGACTTTGAGATGTCATTCAAGCACTCTAAAAGTAAACAAACAAGATCTCGTTTAACATCTCGTTTAATGGCGCTATCAAAAGCACTTTATGGATTTAAGTTGGTTGATCAGACCTTCAATTTCGAGTTTGATTTGCATATACATCAGTTTTAGGTTGCTTTTTATGAGCATCAACTCTATACTTCAACTAACTTTTAGGGGCAAAGTAAGAAAGTAGGGCTGGACACCAGTTGGGTCGAGCCCGAGTTCGGCTCGACTTTTGTTTTGGTCAGCTCGAGCTCGGCTCGAAGTCCAATCGAGCTCTACAATGGTAGCTCAAGCTAGACTCAATCAATTGTGTTTGAGCTTGAGATTGACTCGACCGACTCGATTAATTTCTTGTTCCAGATGCTTCTGCTGTAGAAGGTGACATTGCTTTATGTATGGAATATAGAAGAAGACGGCAGTAGTAGAAGGTAGTTCTTCAAAGGAGAAGGAACAATCATAAGTTACAAAAATCTAAAAGAAGAAAAAGAATGATCTTGAGATCGAGCTGAAAGCCTGAAAACCTAGAATGGGTTTCAATTTCCAAAACACCTACTCGAGCAAGGTCTAAGGAAAAACAAACCCTCGCTCGAGTGAGGGATTGAGAGAGAGAACAAACCTTTGCTTGACTGAGGGTTTGAGGGAGAACAGGGCTTACTAGAAAAGGTCAGAGAAAAAATAGACATGCTCTTGTGCAAAGGTATGTGGGTTTAAGAAAACCTTGCTTGTTTCGCTCAAGTGAGGTCTTGGCTCAAGCGAAACTCTCACTCAAGTGAAACCCTTGCTCGAGTAGAGATCATTGGGTTTTTGAGACCCTTTCTCGTTTGAGGGAGAGAGGGTTTCAAAAACCTTGTTTTTTGTGATTTAGAGAGAGAGAGAGAGAGAGAGAGAGAGAGAGAGAGAGAGAGAGAGAGAGAGAGAGAGGAGTACCATTGTTGCAGGCTGGTTGCCATCAGCAGTTCCACTGATCACCAGATGTCAGTGTTGATTGAAGAAATTTGTTGGCATTGAAGGATGAAAGTAGAAGAGCGAAGAGAAAGAAAAAATATGAAAAATGAAGATGAATCAATGAGGAAAACAATAAATATCCATTACTCCAGCTAACGAGCCGAGTTGAGCTAAGCGAGCTTCGTTAAACAAACTCGAGCTCTGCTCAATACAATAAATGAGCTGAACATTTGAAAAGTGTATGGGCAAGTGAAATTTCACCCGTTCAGCTTAAATGTCGTAAAATTTCACTTGAAAAACTTATACGATCGGGTGAAATTTCACGCGGAAAAACGTCTGCCCTTGCAGGACAGTCTTTTTCGCGTGGATAATATTGAAAGCTGTTAGGGCTCTCAAATTTTCCCCTCCTTTCCCCATGGACACCCTTCTACCCCTCTCCTCTCTCGCTGCCTCATCTCTCTCGCTCTCTCGTTCCTGCAATTCCCTTTATGGAGTAGTAAACATAGTAGACGATGAGTTGCTTCCCATTTTCTTTCTAATGGGTGGATTCCCCTTTAATTTGATTAACATATTTTGCTTGCACTCCGGAGCTCGAGAGACACGCCATCTCGGTTGCTCCAAGTGCCTCGGACTTTGTGGATCCAAGGGGTGGACTTGTCTGGGTTCCACCCAGACTCTTCTGAACATCATCTAGTCCTCGGCTGGCCCCGGCCTGGTGAAGCTGCTGGGGACAGCTGGGGAACTTGCCTAGGTTTGCCCTAGGCTGCTTTGTTATGCTTGGGTTCAGAGTCAACACTCGGTTTGACAAGTCTCTGCCAGGTCTAGGTCCATTTCTGTTGTTCAGACTGCTTGGATTCTCAATTGATTGCTGACCCACATCTTCTTTCTCCTACAATCCCTTAACCTCACTAGGAGTGTCCATGCTTCCTCAGCACATGCGACAAGTCTAGCCAATGCTACTTGGCCTGCCCGATTGCTCTCGGCCACATCCACAGCAGTGCTCGGCTGCCCTCTAGGCAGGTCCGTAAACAACTAGCATGCCTATGTTAGTTGTTATGGTTTCCAATTTTCATATCTAATTCACGGTTCAACTCAGGTATAATATAAAATTAAAATTCACCACGACGGTTGTTTCATGCCTTAAGTCTTAAGTTGATGAAGCAGGTAAGGCAGTGTCTTGCAACTCGAGGAGTCCATCCCATTCTCGCCATTCCATCCCATTATGTAAAAAATGACACCAGATGTTGGTTCTCTCCTTCTCTATCCCTCTTTCATTACACCAGATGCCTTTAAAGCGGCCATTCCACATCTCTCTTCCCCACCGATCTCCATTGTGTTGCAGGAGAGGAAAGGGAAAGGAATTCACTGAGAATGTTCTCAGAATCCCTTCAAAGATATCATACCACTTAGTCTCATTCAGCTTCCAGCTCAGGTGAGGGAAACAGCTAGAGAGCGAGAGAAAGAGAAAGAAGGGGGAGTGGTTTGTGTGGCTTCCTTCTGCAAATCATTCTTGTTGCATAAAACCCTACAGTCCTAGCTTTTATCTCCATGACAACCACTTTGATAGTGATTGCTATCACTTATTACGTTGAGAGAGAGAGAGAGAGTATATGCTGGTTTTTAGGTACTAGTGAGGTGAGGGATGCAGGTAAAACAGAGCTGGTAGGGTAGGGAAGAATGGCAAAGAAAGTAGAGAGATACTAAACTCTGTTCCTTCTCTCGTTGTTGGTGAGCAACTGCTTAGTGGTGGCTCAATGACAAGAATTACACACGATTGTAGCTGAGTTTATTTCGTATGTTTGAAAGATGAAATAAATTAATTTTATGAAGGTTTTGTGCTTCATTTTGGTCAGCGTTTGACATTCATACAAATCGAACTACTTAATGATGCTTTTTAATTCATGATTATGCTCGTAGATTTGATACCTTTGGTCTTTATCAGCCAAGGCTTTCAATGAATTTGGGGAAGTTTTGTTGAAATGCCGTTAATCTAATGTGTCTCTGGTATCTTCTTCCTTGATAATTGTCTTGGACAGCAGCTAACATAACTCTGATAAGTCTTTTGATATATAGAGTAAGAGAGAGGGAGAAATGTAGTAGTATCATGTAGTATCCCTGAATATTTGCTACTCAACTACTAACCGTCTTAAAAAAATCTCTTAAATTTTCTAACATGTGCATCAAACATGGTTAATTTTACATTGCAAAAAACTACAATGTGTATCAAACATGGTTAATTTTGTCACGTTAAATTCTACCCTGTCATCAAACAAAACCTCAAATTGAAAGAGAGAGAAATTTCATCCTCAAACTTTTTATGGTAAGTTTACCCCCGTTAAATTCTTTCATGCCACCAACAAACGGCCTTATAAGAAAGGATGGTTTGGCTTGTGTTTCTTGAAATATGAGCTTATTTTCAAAGAGATCACTTGTGTCGGTACCACTGGAATTCGAGGCCAAAGACTAGATCCAAAATATTTTGGAGCACCACAAATATCCGATCCGTTAACACTTTAGCATATTTGCTGACGCACGCCCAACATCACCGGCCAACCAGTTCGAAGTAAGAAGAACCAGAGGAGCGACCTCAGCTTCTTGTCGCGCTTAGCGGATCGGAAGTCATGGCGGATTCATCCGAACGGCAGGACGAGGCGCTTGAGGAGTCGACGACTCGGAACTCTCCTCCCGGAACGAAGCGTCTAAAGCTTACCCTCTGCGTTCTCTTCTCCTTCGTTCTTGGTAACTCACTCAGATCCTTTCTCCTTTCGAACCTCGCTCCCGTTTTATTCTCCTCTTCCGAGTGAGTTTTCTCTAATTGGCTTCGTGTTCGTCTTCTTAGGGTTTCCGTTTCTTCTGAAGTCGACGGAGATCTACCGGTCGCCTCTTCCTTTTCAGTCTATCGATTCCTTCTCGAACCGTCTGGAGAAGGACCCTCTGTTGCTTCCGTGCCGCTTACGAGCAGCGTTCTTGGGGTTCGATCGGATCGAGGTCGGAGCGCATGAGCTAGGGATTTCGATATCAAGAGAGATAGAGAGGTTGACGGGGGGTGGCATTGGGCGCAGCGGTTGTGCAAGCGATGGTTCCGTGGAAGTGACGATAGATTCAGGGAATGGATGTGTAGGAAAGGCTGTTGATGGAGTAGGGCGGACGTGGCCGTGTGGGCTGCAGGATTCGGTTTTCAGTAGGTTTGCTCTCGATTCCTGGGAGGATGACGAGAGGGTCGACGAGGCGTTGGAGGCGTTGTATCAAGGAGATGGAGGCTGTTCTGATTGTGTTGGTGATGGGGTTTATACTGTTTTTGTGATCAATGGAGATTGGAGCAGGATGAGGACAGTGGTTGGGAAGCATCGCCATGCATGGGTCTTGGGGAAATTGACAGAAGCAAATGCAGCGTCGTTGATCGGAAGAGTTTTTGTGAAGTTTTTTATTAATGGAGGGAGGGATGTCGCTTTTTCTGGGGGAGAGGGTGAGTCTATGCCAGTGGCAGCGGATGGGAGTGTCGTGCTTTCGTTTAGTCTACTTAATTCAAACCCAAACGATTGGGTTTATGATTGGTATGGCTCTTTAATACTGTTTGTTTTGGTTTCGCGATTCCTTTTTCGTGGAAGAAAATGCACGTTGATTCTTCTTGATTGCTACCATGCAATCGTTCTGTTTTTGGCAGAAGATGAAGGTCGGCTCTTTGATTGTCTAAGATATGGAGTTCAATAGAATCCCAAAAAACTAATAAATAGCTAACATACGAAGACGTAGAGAAGGAAAAAAAATTATACTTACAAAGACATAGAGATGTATATGCGTACCACGTATCATTTCATTCGTCTTCTTTCAGTATCTTGCTTTCTCATGTTATTTCCTTTTCAACTCCGCAAACAGCAAGCTCTCTAGGAGTCCTTTAAGGAGAGGATTATGAAGGACTTGAAGTTTAGGTTATTAAAGTTTCAAGTAGTCGTGTTTTCTTTTATTTTTTTCTTGAAATTGGAAGCCAGCTACCTTGTTCCAACTAAAGCAAAATTGCCTTGTGTATTGTAAATATGCGATTCTTTCGGTTCTTTTATAGTTATCTCTTAAATGGAGTTGTGGATATGAATTAAATGAGAATGGCTAGTAGGAAGACATACGAACTTATTATTCTAAAACCTATTTTATATTGATCGTTGCACAAGTTCAGTAACTATGACTTCAAAGAAGTCCTTATGTTTTAAGAGCTGCAAGACTATCACATTTCTGAGACGCCTTCTTTTTCTTTTTTATGCGCAGGGATTTCCAGAAAATAGACGATATTTTCTTGTCTCCTGTTGTCAACGCATTGGCACCCGTAGCTAATATAAGTGTGGAAAGTCAGGTAGTTGCTCGCTTCTTATCATAGGGTAATCTTCTCCACATGTTCTTTGGTTTCCCTGCTGCCAAGGAACTTACATTCAGACTTTTTAAATAAAGTTCTCATTTTCAGGTTTTGTACTATGCACCAAAGGCGTCACATTCATTTTGGGATAGCAAATTGTCAAGTTATGTCTCTAGAACGAAGGATCTACCATTCTTTGTATGCTCCCTATTCTCGTGTTCTTAAGCTTCAATTCTTTAATGTGTTTGCCGATGGTGACATGCAGACTCTTTTATTCAATCGGTTCCAGGTATGTGTTCGGGTATGGGTAGAGATGCTGATATGGTTACAACAATCTTAAGAAACAGCTGGCTACCTTTATGTCCGGATTTTTTTTTTTAAATTTTATGTTGCTAAAAACCGATGTAAAGGTAAGGGCTAAAAGCTGTGGTAGCTGGTTAATATATATATATATATATATATATATATATATATATATATATATATATATATATATATATATATATATATATATATATATATAGAGAGAGAGAGAGAGAGAGAGAGAGAGAGAGAGAGAGAGAGAGAGAGAGAGAGAGAGAATGCTATCGTGTGACTAAAAGTCTGTCTTTAAAAGTAATGTAAGTTGTTGCTATAAACATTATGAACTATTGCTGCATCTTAAACCATTGGTAATGTTGATGTGAAGACTGTTTCTTAGTAACAGATTTTTAGTAACCAAGCAACATTCAGAACATGACAACGACAGCCTAGAACTCCTCTAGGCTCTATGCACACGTACTCACTCATTCATGCACAAATATATGTTAAACAGTAACATCCCACAAAAAATTTCAAAATTAAAGCAAAACTATATTTTTATTTGTCAAATTATGTCTTTTCATAGTTCATATGCAGCTCAAAAATATAATAGCAAAATTTGCTTAAGAAATATAAAAACAAATCATTGAAAAAGTAAAACACACTCAAGTGTGTCCTCATACCCATATCCACGTATCAACATTGGTACTCCAGGATTTCCAAGTACCCTTAGTTAAATTGTAAAGGGCTTGATATTAACCAAAACAATGTTTGAAATCAAGCTAGCAGAGTTTTGTTATGTTTGATCATGATGTTAGGGTTCTAGAAGGTGGCAAAGTACCTTGTCCACAATAACACCTCTTTTGGTCTCTGACCTGTAAGAAAATGATGATTTCATTCTGTGACTCATTGCTATGTGCTTCTTCTGACCCATGTGGTTCATACTGTGCAACTGCATTCAGTCACTAATACATGGAGTAATTTTGTAGGTCAATTCAAATGAGTGGCATTTGGATACCTCTGTAGCTGCTGCAGGGAGATCAAAGATTTTGCATTTTGTAGTGTATAATCTTTCATCTCTTCCTTTTTCTTGCTGATGATTTCTTATCAGTTGGTTATTCAATATCTTGTTAGCCTGTGTGCGTGTTTCTTTTTTTTACTGAAATGCTATCCTTAAATACAAGCTCAATGATTTTTTTCTTGTTTAGGGTTTACTGTTTTATATCTTGCCTGGTTTACCTTTTGATAAAAAATTTTGCTGTATTGCCATTAGTTGGATATAAATGTAGGATTTCAGGAATCTGACAATCATTTGCATTTGGGTCAATCTTTGACAGGTATATACCATCTGCACAAGAGTGCCCTCTAGTTTTGCAACTTCCTGGTGGGGACATTTCTATAACCAATGGATTTGTATCTCCAGTAAGCTTCAATACCTGAAATTTGTTGCTGCTTGGTTCATAAGAACATTATCATATTTGTTATGCTTTTCTTTAGATGTGGGGCGGTGTTGTTATTTGGAACCCACCTAGCTGTTTGAAGAATTCTCAAAGGCCACAACCTTCGATGCTTTCTCTTTCTTCTAAGGTACTTTATTTTAGCTGCAGAATGGCTTTTGGGACCATATGTTAATACTTAATCCTGGTGCTTTTACTGGTTAAACTTCATATTGGAGTTAGACCTGCTGGTTCAATGATTTTCATTTTTCAGATGTATTTTGTTATTTTTTATAACAATTGAAAGTGCGGTTGAGTCCCTTTTGTTCTAGATTTTTTTTATTATTCTTATTGATTCTTACAAGCTGAGATGCACTGCTTATTTGGTATGTCTGGTGTGTGCATTTTATACATAAACTTCCCTGTAAATATTGTTGATTATCTTAGTCTCGACATGTAACTGACAAAACTAAAAACCCCTAATTAGGAGAGAATGTGATTATGAAGACATTTGTCTAGTCAAAATTTAAATACGATTTAGGGCATAATAGGAATTAATTAAAAGCTTTAGTGGTAAAAATGTAATTTTGAACTAGCGCCGTGTTGCATATAGTTGAAAACATCAAGGGAAAATGTCATTGTCATTGCATCTCCACTGCATACAATGCAGTCTAAATGTATGTACTAGTAGCGTCGCCACATTAGTTGCTATTCGAGTGTGAAAGTTTAATCTTGTATCTAAAATTGAGAGAAACCTTTTGGGATTTATAGAGGGACAGACTAAGTGGTTAAGTGTCATAGTTTTTAGCTTTTCTGGGAAGAAACTGAAGCTTCTAGGGGACAGGTTGGGATCTGTCAAACCAAGACACAAGCCCAGGTCATGACATTGGTATCAAAGCCAGTTCAATGCTCGGACTTGGGTTCCCACATACACAATTACACATATACGTGTGTCTTAGGGTGGGAGAGGGAATGAAAGTTCAGTCCTGTGTCTAAGATTGAGAAGAATCTTAAGAGACTTATAGGGGGTCAGTTAAGTGGTCAAGTGTCCTGGTTCCTAGCCCCTTTGAGGGAGGAATCAAAGCTTTAAGAGGCGGGTTAGGATCCATCAAGCTGGGAGACTGAGCCTAGTGTGGGAGTGGAACGGTGGTGACAAAGATGGTAAATAAGGTTGTCTTAAAGATAGAATCTGAACTTCCTTGTATTTATCGTTTAATTCTATGTCACAAGGACGTGCCAAAAACGGCGCCACACCCATGTTGACAGGGGTGTGCCTTCACCCCAACAAGGCACCCGCTTTTTTTTTCCCCTTTCTTTTTCCCTCCTCTTTATCTTTCTCTTTTTTCTTTTTCCCTCTTATTTCTCTCTTTCCCTTCTCTCTCTCTGTCTCTTTCCCTTCTCTCTCTCTCTCTTTCTCTCTTTCTCTCTATATCTCGCGCTCATGCACAGGAAAGGAGGGCGAGAGTCCTTTTCAAAGGACAAGAAACCTCATATCATTCTTAAGGGACATCTAGTTTTACTGGTCTATATTTTTACCTTCTTTTTATGAAGGTTACAAGCCTGATTATCCTTTTTAAAGAATGATTAGGACTGTCAATTGTCATCCTTTCAGGAGGATGACTAGGCCTCTCATCATTTAAAATATTATTTATTTAATAAACTTTTGAATGAGATTAAAGTTACCTTCATAGAAAAAAAACATATATAAAAATGTAGATGATCAAACCATTACAGCTTTTATATGCCCTCGGTACACCACACCCAAATTTTTTCGAACTTGCTGCATCTTGCATTGGTAGCCGCACCTTGCACCCATGTGACATAGGTTTAAAGTCCACTGTCACATTAAACGGCGTTATTTTAAAAATAACGCGTATTAAACGTTAAAAACGAGATTCCCGTATAAAACGGGAATATAACGCGTTTTTTAAAAAAAAACGGTAAAAAATAAAAGACGCGTATTAAACGCGTTTTATACGCGTCTTCCACGTTTTTTTAAAGATTGAGCTTTTAAAAAAAATGGCATGCGTGTAATATTTGTAAAAGAATTGGTTTTTTTTAACTTGGACGCTCCTTTTAATGGCAAAAACGTCTTTTTGAAGATGGCATATGTGTAATATTTGTAAAAGAATTGGTTTTTTTTAACTTAAACGCTTCTTTTGGTAGCAAAAATGTCTTTTAAAAGAAAAATAGTATTAACTTCTCCCGCCATCCTCTCCTTCTTCTCCCGAGAAAATCTCTCCTTTTTCCTTTCTATGTTTCCCTTTTCCCCCTCAGTTTTCTTATTTTTCCCTTTCCCTCCTCAGCTTTCTTATTTTTTCCCCATGGGATTTGTTGTTCACATTGAGGGGAAGAGTTTATTAACTTTATTTCTCTAAATTTTTAAGTTGGCAAATTATTTGTTGCTTATCTAGCCATTTTTCAATGTTTTTTTAATTTTTCATTTATTTTTTTTATATATAATTGTTAGGATTTATTTATTTTTTTTAAAAAAAATTGCCGTATTTTTCCCATTTTATTCCCGAGATTTTTTTCTTCGCCGTATTATACCCGTTTTTTTCCTCGCCGTATTATACCCGTTGCCGTCTTTTGTGACAATGGTTTAAACCCTAAATGAGCATTCAAAACACTGGTTTGGAGGCAAAACATCTTTTGCCTCCAAAATGGCATTTATGAAGTCTTTGGGTGACATCAAAACTGGGTATTAGAAAAACCCACTTTTGGCAACACCCAGTTTCCAAAAGTAGAGTGAATTACGGTATTACCTGCCCTCCCAAATTATTCACAAAAGACTGGCTTTTGGGTATACTACCCAGACACAAAAACCAGTTTTGAAAACTCATTAAAAACTTGGTTTTCACAAAACCAAATTTTCAAAAGTCTGGATTCTTGAGGGTGTCATTCAAACAGCCCTAAAAGTTTACCTTTCTACAAAGTCCGGCTTCTTTTACTAATAATTCCATTTGTATTCACTAAATTATAGAGTAGTAAATGTCAAATCTCTGCATAGAACATGAGTTCTCAAGATGCTCAACTACAATATTCTGAATATAGTTTGAGATGTTATGATGTATGCACCAAACACAACTATCTTTAATATACTTGATTCAATCTTCTGGCCTATCTTCGTGTAAAATAAACACCCCTTTCCAATACTTGCCTATATTCTATGGGTTCAAAAACATATTCTGATTGTTACGCTCATGATTTGTTACAGGATCTGGAACAAGTCTTTAGTGTTTTCCTAGGGCAGTTAAGGTTGCTTTTTGGTCTTTCATCTGACAATTTACAGACTGAAGATTTCAACATTTTAGCCAGTGAAACAGGATTTACAGCATGGTAAGAACTCAATTAGTGCTTCAACCTTTTAGCCAGTGAATGTTTTGGTATGTCAAAAGTTTGATGCACAAGTGGGTGCAATTTGATGCCATATTTTGTTATGTCCGTAAGATGTCATGTGACTGAAGATCTTATTGCTTAATATTGTTGATTTGTACTTCCAGGGAGCTTGATTTCTTGATCCGCCGTCATGCATCTTTTAACCTTTTCTCTTGTGCAACAACCCTTGGCTCTCTCTCTAAGTTGGTGTGTCTTTCGGTTCCTAAGAAATTTTAACTTGGAAAATTCCAGGATTTCTTTTTTCCTTTTCATGACGTTATACATTGACATTCCCTGTGCAGGTCCAGTCCCTTCCAAGTATGATTATCATGGATGAAATAGGGAGCCAGGTAACATGTTTTGCTGCTTCTATGCATGTAACTTTTTTGCTTTGTGATTCTTATGTTTCTGAAGGTGATGCAAGTGGTACCCTCACATGGACCACACTGCAGATGAATTGAGGTCTCATCAATTATATCGTTGTTGCTGTTGACTCTTCTCACATGGACCACACTGGAGATGAATTGTGGTGTCATGAATTATCATAGTTTTCTAAAATAAGTCTCTTCTAAAATACTGTTGCTATATTGTTATGCACGACAATCTCATTCTAGCTAAAGTTCTTAAGTTCATAAATTTTGTTGTTTATAGGATCTAGACAAAGCCATCGTAGTGGATGAATCTATTCTTAGGTGATAGGATCACACCTATGAATGGAGAAGGTTGAGACCTAATCATGATACTGAACAAAAATAAAGAGGGTGGATTCTATGAAATTTAACGAGGAGAGACATGGTCCTAACCAATTGACTAGCCAGAATGACTGCCTGATCATTTGTGGGAACACCTTGGAACTAGTTCGAGAATTCCTGGTTTCTAATGCTCTCCAGTACCTATATTTCACCACTTCTTATATGTAACAAAAGAAAAAACATGATTTTGTCTAGAGTTTCTTGGCCAAAGGCCCACAATTTTTCCTGTAAACTCATATTTAATAGTTTCCTCTCCATCACTTTATTACATGCAGCTCTCTGCTGTGAGATTGCATAGATGTTTGCTTCTTCAGTTTTCCTTTTTGTTCATGATTATTTTTGCCTTGTAAAGGTGAAGCTATCACTTGAAGCATCAACTTCAGCCAAGAAGCTTGCATCTCAGGGAATTTATGATGCTGTTGCATGTGCGTATACAAACTTAATGCTTTTTCTACTCTTTGGGGATATATCTTGTGTCTGCATTGGGTGCACATGTATGTGAACTCACTAAGAGCTGCTCTTATTTTCAGTTTCTTCTCGGCAAGCAAGGGCACTTGCTGAAAATGCTTTCTTCCATCCTTCAATCATGTCTCTCCTTTATTTTCCCATTGAACACCATATAGCCATATACATGGTAAGTAAGAAGTCTAGTACATAAGTGATCATAAGCACGTAAAGTTCAGTACATCATACACATCCGTTATTAAGGGATTATAGGTATTCAAAGATGCTCTTTTAGATCATTTTTATCCATCTGCTTATTTATTTAAATCCACATCATGAAAGCGAAAGATTGGCTTCTTATCTGATGTTTCTCGAATTATTTTTTTTGTTTCGGTTTTGGCTTTCTTAACCAATCTCTGCAATTCAAAAAATGAAAATGATAGTGCTCAGAGGTTCCACCATTTCTGAAGATTTTCTCTTGAGAAAATTTCGAGTCTGTTACTTTATTTCACTTTCTCAGTTCATCCAGCATTCCCAATGGTATAAGCATATCTGATACTTCGCTATTTAAATGCTGCAGCCATTCTTTGTTCCAGTGTTGATGCACGTGTTCCTAGCAACTTTCAAGGAAGCGAAACGATATCGGCAAGAAAAGGCAAAATTTCTTGCGAGAAAAACTAAAGTAAAAGTGTCCTGATCCTATGCAAAAATTATGTCAGAGCGTGAGGCCTATCAAATTTAACCAAAAGTCGTGCTTGGGCTTGAAAGAGCTTGCAGGCTTCTTATAGAAAGTCCTGCTCGTAGTCTTCAAGGAGTTTGCTGGCTTTCTTCTAAAATCTTTTGATCGCTTATGTGCTAAATCAGCTTCGTCTGGTTATGTATGGAACATGTGGTAGACGCTTTACTGCAGAAAATGAGAAAGTTTGGCCACTAGGCTGTGTTCTGGCCTTTTTAAATTATGGTTGGTATGTTTGCACGAGGTATGGAACAAGTGGTAGATGCTTAATTGTAGAAAATGACGAATTTTGGACACCATGCTATGTTCTGGCCTTTCTAAGTTGAGATTGTTATGTTTTCCACGAGCGGAAGATTGATTTGAGCTTGGTAATGATGGCAATAGGTTTGTGTTTTCGGATGTCTACAGATTATTAATTATTTTTTTTCTTTTTATCTTTGTCAGTTCCTAAATCATGGTTACTAGATTTCCCACTCATTGCGGTTGTCATGGGTGGTTTTTGTTCATTTGTTTCACAAAAGCCTTTAGCTGAGGTGTACGTGTATTTAACGGCGTTTACCGCCGGGAATATATATATATATATATATATATATATATATATATATATATATATATATATATATATATATATATATATATAAGGTTGTTATTCATTAGCAAGATATATATTTATAAAATTGTTATTCATTAGCAAGCTGACATTACAATATTCGAGACGGATGCACCCCGAGAAAATTTTGACGAAGGCCTTTTCTTGTAAGTCTTAAGCCAACTTCTGAAAAGTATATCGGGAGTATCAGGCATTTGAGTCTGTAAAATGAAACAAGAACGGAAACTAAGTCGAGAATAGAAACTTCTTCAAATTCAAATCTAAATTTCAGTACGCTGCACTTTTTCATGAAAAAAAAAACTTACTTTCACTGGTTGAACCCTGAGAAGCGTTGATCCGATCGTCTTCTAATGGAATATTTAAAGTATTGTCACATATTGTCACATGAAACGCCTATTATTCAAAAAAAATTCATTGAAATAAGTCGGTCGTATAAAACGGTAAGTAGACACATCTTTTTTAAAAAAATGCCAAAAAATAAAAAAGATGAAAAAATGTGTATTATACCGATTTTTCGTATTTTTTATTAGTTTTTATTTTTTATGACTTTTAGAAATTATTAAATGTTCTAATTTTTTTAAAAATTTACCGAGATTTTCTCAAGATATACAAATTTACCGTATTATACCCGAGAAATTCCTTGCCGTATAATACCCGTACACTATGTATGTGACAATGATTTAAAGTAACAGTGTACACAAGTCAAGTCTGAGCTCGAGCTCAGTTTACTCGACATAACTTATATATTAATCAGCTTGAGCTTGAGTTAATCTGTTCAAGTTCGGCTCAAGCTGGACTCAATAGATCAAGTCTCAGTTCAAGCTCTACTTGTATAAGTTTGTTTACCAACCCTCCTTTTGACTTGTTTGGAAATGACACAAAAAAAAAAGTAACTTAGATTAAGCAAGCTTACTTGAGCTTAATCCAGCCGAGTTCATGCAACTTAAACTAGATTCACTTATAAGCTGATCCCTTTCCTTGGTTTAAGTTTGGAAATGTGAAAAATAAAAGATTAAATGAGTTTACTCGGTTTAAGTTTGGAAATGTGAAAAATAAAAGATTAAATGAGTTTACTCGAGTTGAGTTCATGTAACCCAAGACTTATGTATAATCTCGAGTTTTCAGTTATGTTGTCCTGTAAATATATTTTGAATAAAAGAATGACCCGCCAGGTTATTTTTTTATTTTTTTAATGTATAAGAAATTTCAAAATTTTTATATAAAAGTATTCAAGATAAAAGTAAATAAAAAAAAATTGTGTGGTCACTGAAAAAAAAGAAAAGAAAAAAGATAGAATGGTTGGTTACGTCCAACGGGTTTTCTCCCCTTTTCTCACTTAGTCATCAAATGCCTAATTTTTTTTTGAACTTTTTATAGTTCATCAAACAAACTTTACTTAAGATGAAGTGAAATTCTTCCTCTTCCGCCTTTTCCACCTTTTACTAAGAGCATGTTTGAAAGCCCAAAAACCCACTATTCACCTGGAATGAAGATTCAAAATTTCAGGTTCTATCTCATTTCTAACAAACCAAGCAGAGAAAATGTCACCCTTAGACTCGAGGTGTGAGGAGAAACCTGTAATAACACTACAGATTTCACAATCTAACTGAAATCACAATAAAATTTGAATTTCTAATAGTAGCCATGGAGCAAATAAGTTTCAATATAATGGTATCTTACCTTTGCTGACAAAAATGAGTTTTTCTCTCTAAATGAGAACTACATGTTCCTCTATATGCAGTATGGTGACGAATCAAAATGAACCGAAAAGGTATCTAGCTACTCTATACTGTAGAACTATCATAGCTGATCTGTTCGTGCACTCCTTTGCCCAACTTTGTGTTCTATCTTGTTCCACTAAAAAAGAGAACAAATGAGCCGTGAGTCCTGGAGACCCAGTGAGCAGTCCACAATAAAACATAATCTTAATCACAGGAGATGCAGTACTGCAGCAAAGTAAGCATAAATCATGCAACAAATCACAAATAAGCAAACTCCAACAGTCATCTCACTTTCAGCTTAACCCTTACACATTTTCCAACTGGTGCTTAGTTATCTTAAATTTTTTGAAATTAGAAAGGGTGTATGAGACTCGCAGTAATTAAATTTTATTCTTAAAATTATTTCTTTGGTAATTTTGTAGCTAGTGACAACTTTACCTTTAATTTCTTGACTCGGAAGGAGTGTTAAAATGTTTAATATGAATATACTTCCAATTTCTAGACTCTCAAAGAATGTTAGAAAGATTAATATGTACTCACCCCTAATTTCTAGACAACAAAGGAGTCTTAGGAGATTTACTTCCCCATTCACTTTCAGTTTCTAGACTCCATAAAAGTGTTAGGAAGTGATCCATTTATTTGCCTTTAATTCTAGACTATGAAGAAGAGTCAAGAGGCACAACATATACTCAATTGTCGCAGCCACAAACAATCACTTTAGCGTACAAGTATTCTGTTAAGTTCTATTGTTACATAATTTTTTACCTTTTTCTTTTTAGCTTTAGATTTTAATCTATTTCACAAATCATTATTTACCTTCTATACATTTAAAATCATGTCAAAGACATGCATTAAGCTCAAGCACAACAAATTATGCATGTCTTAAACAAAATCTGCTCACCACAAAAGAAGGAAAAGACTTTCCTACTCAATAAGGTATCCAGGTGTGCCTTCGTGTGCACTTACGACTGCCGATCCACCTAGGCATGTGAAGAAAATGTAAATATGTACTAAATTTAAGTATGGACCTCCCTCTTAAGTCCCCAAATCTATACTACAACTCGCGGAGTAGTTCTCCTCTAATAATTTATAGAAATTTATCAATCAACTACCAATTAATCTAAGCACAGAAGCTTTTTATAGTCAAAGAAGACAAACAACAACCATGTATCCTAAAGTCTCTATTCATACTAAAAAATGAGAATCTCAATCAAAATGTACAAATCAAGTACTCTAATATGCTGTTCTCCTCTCTCTCTCTCTCTCTCTCTCTCTCTCTCTCTCTCTCGTTTTCCCCTTTCTCTCCCCCCTTTCTTCCTGTTCGCCATCTTTCTCCCTTCCTCCTCATGTTCCTCCTCCTTCTTCACTTCCTTCTTCCTCCGACCTCTCTCTCACTCTCTCAGTGTTTAGGTGAATAGAAAATGAGGAAGACAGGGTGCGATTTTCTCCAAAAAAACATTTTTTTAAAAAAATTGACCCATCAGTTTACAAAGTTTTCACAATATCTCATAAAATTTTGTTCTTTTAAAAACCGGTCCTCTCCAAAGATTTCAGATGTAACAATTCTTTCTCTCTACAATTAAATTTCATCCTCGAAATTTCTACTGACCGAAGGAGAAAAAGATATGGTAGTAGACTCTCATGTCATCCTCTCTTTCCTACATGGCATTGACTTCAGATGAATGTGTCCATCACATTTTTACCAAGGGTTCATGCTTTCCATTGATATGTGAACTCTTCTGATCCAACACACATGTGGGTCCAACTGGATATGTCAAATTTCTTTTAGTAAGATTGGCTGCTCCTTTAAAATGTGCTCAGGATCAAGTATGTGTACTTCATCAACATGGATACTTGTAGATAGCTCTAGAGGTAGTTTTAGCTTATAATCCACATTACCAATCTTTTCTATTATTTCATATGGTTCAATATACCTCAGGTTTAACTTTGCATTCTTCCCAAATCTGGTTACCCATTTCCAAAGCGATATCCTAAGAAACACTTCATCACCCATGTCAAATTGAAGATGCCTATGCCAATTATCTTCATAATTTTTTGCTCAGTCTTGTGCAACTTTCATATTCACGTTGATTAATTTAATTTTATCATTTGTTATTTTTGTACTATTTTGGTCCCAATAGTCTTCTTTGACCAACCTCATCCCAGCACATTGGTGTTTGACACTTTCTTTCATATGAAGCTTCAGTGCCATACCAATATTCGATTGATAGTTGTTGTTATGTGCAAATTCTACCAAAGGTCGATGTACATCCAAAGAGCCTTGAAATTCCAATATGCAGGCATGGAACATGTCCTTTAATGACTGAATGGTCCTTTTAGTCTGGCCATCCTCTGTGGGTGAAATGCAGTAATAAAGTTCAACCTAGTCCCCATGGACAAATGCAATCTAGGCCAAAATTCTGTCGTAAAATGTGAATCTTTGTTAGACACCATTGATATAGAAGCTCCATGCAATCTAAGAATTTCATCAACAAATATTTGGGTCAATCTATCAATAGAAATTTTCCTTCTTCTAGCTAACAATTGTGTACACTTAGTCAAACGATCTACTATTACATCATTTTCACTTTCGGGGTGCGAGACAATGTTATCACCCCAATTTTTTCAAAAAATACTGTATTCAAATTTAATCTTAGGATCCTGAGCCCAATCCTAGATCCAAAACAAATTCACGACTATTCAACCCAAAATGAATTTCTAAACCGGTGTCCAAACCAAACACAAAATTTAAATTCAAAACCCGACTTTAGACATGATATTCAAATCTAAAATCCAACTATCAGATCCGAATCAAATAAAAAATCCAAGTTTAAATCAATAATTTCAAACTTAAAATCCAAAATCGAGATAAAAACAACAAAATTTGATGCTATTATGCGTCGCACGTGCCCGCACAAACTTTCCATTTGTTTTATGTCTCGTCCTCGCACCAATTTGAGCTTAAATCACTCACTAGAACGTGCCATTGACCAATTGAACCTGATCTGGATTTAAAACGAGCTCGAAGTCACTCAAAATGGTCGATCACCCATTTGGAACAAAAATCAATTTATATAAACAAACCCCTTTTATTTATTTATTTATCCATTTCATGTTATTTTATGTTATTTCGTATTTAGTTCACATTAATAATAATAATAATAAAAACAAATCGCGTGTCACGCGAGCGCAATCGCATGACACAGTCGCACGCATGAGAGCAATTGCGTTACGCGATCACTACCACGTGTAGCAGCGTATCGCGCGATGCTGCACGCGATTCATCAATACGCCGGGCGGTATTGCTTCTGGCACACAACAACGCCCAAATCGGGGCCTGTGCATGCACAAGCCCCCATTTTCATGTTAAACCGCCCCTTGAGGGGCGGCTTTGGCATGGCTGGGTGGGCATTAGCCCTGCCCACACCCCAAAGGGGTGTTTCGAGGGTTAGTGGCCAATCCGACTTAGTCCAAGCCTATTTTTTTTTTTAAATTTAAATCAATATAAACATTTGAAAATCACATGAAAATCTTGTTAAATTCAAAAAAATTCAAATTTTGAATTTTAGCTCCAAAACTCTCTATAAATACCTCATCAATCCTCCATCTTGTGCATGGGCTAACCCTTGGGGGAATTTCTAGTGATTCTTCAATTGAAGATTCAATTTTTCTTCTCAAATTTTCTTCCTTTTCTTCTTCTTCAAGTTCCAACTCTTCAAGAGAGTATGAGAAGACATTAGAGGTATGTAATTATCCTCTTGTTTTCATTTTTCGTTTGCTACCTCCCCATGGCCGTGCAAGAAAGCTCTAAAGATTTCCTATCCGAAGTCGACAGCTACATCTTGAGTGCACTAGGAGTATGAGCAAAGTGAAATAAATTTAATTTCTTCATTTATCTTTAAAAATACGCTTGTTATATTATCTTACTCATCATTTATGCTTGAAATGATGCTCGTGCTTGATGTATTAATTTTCCTTAAGTGATATGCAAATGTACGGTGAGAATGAACGTGTTTAGGTTGGGATCTTTTCATTATTATGTTGATTTTTGAGGTTGGAACTTGTCCAACCCAGGAAAGCCCTTCACAAATTTGTACATTTTAATATGCATTATTCATGTCATTCTCACACTTACTTTCTTTCTTAATCACTCTATTAGGGTCCCCTATGAGTGCTTTCCTACGTTGCTCTTCATTTCATGATTTTCTTTCATACCCAACGGTGGAAGAAATATATTCTCTTGTAGTCAACAAACTAATAATGTTTTTCATGTTCACATACAAAAATATTTAGAATCATATTTTTCAAAATATTTTTGAAAGCAATAACCCATTCTAATGCGGTCTTGGAGACTTAGCTTACGCTCTTGCATGAGACCAAGTCCTCTCCGGCCTACATAAAAATTGAAGTAGGATATTTTAAGTCATTTCTTGATTTTTATTCTCATGAAGACACATACGTGTATACATGTCATATATGTATATGTGCACATGATGATGTCTTTTATCATTCTTTCTCTATTTTTCCACATTTTATTTTACAAATTTTCATATACACATGAATGCATATATATATATATATATTCTATTTTCTTTGTGTAGAATCTTTTATTTTTCTCTTCAAGTTAAATGTCTTCTCCTATAAATTTCTTTTATTTATATATATATATATATATATATTATATTTCTCTATTTCTTTTTCTCTAAAATCTCTCTTTCTCTTCAAATCAATATCCTCTTTTTTAAACTTTCATATAGGTGTATGTGTGATAGTATATACACACATATGTGCATTTCTTTCATATATTAAGTTAATACTTTATTTTCAAAAGCTTTCATAAACATACGTATACATATATGCATACATATATATATGTACATGTACGTATATATAGATAAAATATGTATAATGACACGTATTTCCCCGTCTTTTAAAATCTTTTTTCTTTGTGATTTTTAAAATCTCTTTCTCTCTCTCTTTTTCCTATTATTCTCATATTAAAGTCTTTCATCTTTTTCATTTCAACTATTTTTCTCCCATGGTTTAAGGTTTTAATTTTTCATTTGCCGACTTCATCAAGACCAAAACTAAAGTAATAACCAAATAATAGAATCATGTTTGATGGTCTACAACGGATTCCATTTTCAAAAAAATTTCTCTTTTCATAACAATAATTTTTTTAACCTCACAAATATAAGTTAGAAACTTAGATGTATGTGGTGGTAGGATTGCTTTTAAATGAATATCATGATAGGAATAAATGATTTTTTTAATAATATAAGATCATTGCATTCATATATTCACATACACCAAACATCACAAATGATTACAAACAAAGAACTTAGGCAAGATTAGATGGAGCTCTAGTTAGGTAGTAACCGAATTAGAGCAAAATATTAAACCTACTTAAATTTTTAAGCGAACACCAAATTGATTTCAAAATGTGATCTTCAAATGTTTCCAAACAATGTCTTTCCCAATTCAAGGTTTTTCAAATCAAAACTTTTATACTATCAAATGATTCTTCAAAACTTTCTTATCAAATCTTCAACACTTTTCAAAACACCACACTACATTTAGAATAAAAGATGTTCAAGTGAAAACGAAATGCCTCAAGGATAAGCATAACCCTTGGATTGATTACTCCTGGTAAAAGTGTTCAGAATGGTCAATCCTCGTACCGACGGGCAAGTCATTCTCTTTCTCATTTTAAAACAAAACCTTATTTTTTTGGAGCACTCAAAAAACCCAAAAAAAAGAAATTGGGGAATGCGAACAGACAACTCTATCATAAAATCCATCATAATGTGCTCCCATTTCCACTCTAGTATAGGTAGGTGTTTGCATCCCAAAATTTTCATTGGTTTTGAAGTGCTACAAAAAAATGAGGTTTTATTTTGAAATAAGAAAGAAAGGGAATCGCCCGTCGATACGAGGATCGACCGTTCCGGCACCTTTACCGAGGGTAATCAACCTAAGGGCTATGTTTATTATTGATGCATTTCGTTTTAACTTAAACATCTTTTTGATTCTATATGCGGTGTAGAAAAATATTGAAAGTTTAACGTTTCAAACTTTTGAAAAGACTCTTGAAGATTTGCTTGAGAATGTGAAATGTTTTGGGAAAGGTAAAAGAAAATCCTTGTGAATATCATTGGAAAGCTTAAAAAGTCATTTTGAAATCATTTTAGTGTTCTCTTAAGACTTTAAGTAGGTTTGAGGTTTTGCTCTAATTCGGTTGCCACTTAGTTAGAGCTTCATCTCATCTTGCTTAAATTCGTTTGGAGATGTGCTTGTGATCATTTGTGCTACTAAGTGAGTGAAAATGAATGGATGCATTGATCATATATGATTGAAAGAGAATAAAGCATTCTTACCACACCATTCATCTAAGATTCTTATAATTGTAAATATCATACATATGAAGGAAAAGTTCTTGAAAATGGATTGGGATAGTAGACCATCAAGTATGATCCCAATATTGGGTCATTACTTGGTTTGTGGTCTACATCCCAAGAGAGATATAGAGAAAAAGAAAGAGAAAGAAATCTTGAAAATCATAAATCAAAGATTTAAAAGGAAGAGAGATACATATTCAAACACATGTATATATATATATATATATATATATATATATATATATATATATATATATATATATATATATATATATATATATATATATATATATATATATATATATATATATATATATATATATGAAATCTTGTGAAAATGAGGTTTAAATCAAATAGAGAAGAGAAGATCATTTTAGAAAGAGAGAGATTTAAAATGGAATACATATATACATATTCATATATACATATATGAGAGTTTGTAAAAGTATGATAAATCATCAAGAAAGAATGATAAAGAAAGATATTCATGTGCACGCATACATATGTAACATGTATATACGCATACGTCTTCATAAATATGGAAACCAGGGAATGATTTGAAAAGAGCCGACTTCAAATTTTTGATATAGGCCGGAGGGGAACTTGGGCTCATACAAGAACCTAAGTTAAGTCTGCAAGGCCATATTAGAAGGTTCATTTTGAAAATATTAAAAAAATATGATTTATATAAGCATGGAATGTTATTATTTAGTTTGTTGTAAGGGATATATTCCTTCCACCGTTAGGTATGGAAGAAAACAAGGAATATAATGAGACACTCATTAGGGTTCCTAGTGGGGTGATTAAGAAAAAAACTAATGCATAATGACATGCAAATGCATATTAACACGTACATTAAGTCCTAACCTCAAAAATTAATATGAAAATAAAGAGTCACCAAACCACACTTTCATTCTCACCATACATTCACATATAAGTGGAAAACCAAACAACTATGCAAGGATAATATATAGACAATATTCAAGGAAGGAAAGAGAGAAAAAGGATGATGGAAAGAACAATGTTCAATTAGGAGGAAAGACATGATGTAACTATGATATCTCTAAATGAGAAAGGCTTAGAGAAAATGAACACCTTAGCTTGAAGATCCCATTGAGTGATGCTCCAAGATGATGCCTCCAAGAGGGTTGTAGCTTGCTCCAAGTTGGAGAGGAAGAGGGAGAGAGAGAAAGCTTAAGAGAAACACTAAGTCTTCAAGTGAGAATACTCTAGGGTTTCTCTCAAGGGCTAGTCTTGTCTAAGAGGGGGGGAGAGGGGGCTATTTATAGAAGATTTTAGAGTCAAAACCCTAAATTTGAATTTGTTTGAATTTCACCTTTTTTTATCCGAATTTCACATACTTTTGAATTATTTTGAAAAAGAAATGGTTTGAAAATGGGTACGATTGGCCATTAGGCTTATAAAAATATTTTTTAAATTCGGTTGGGCCTTTGTCCAAAAAGACCAAAATTGCCCTCTAAAAAGACGTTTTTTGTCAAAAGGAGGGGCAAATGAGTCTTGCCCACCAAAAAGACCAAAATCACCCTATAAAAGGAGGTTTTTTGTCAAATGCAGGGGGGCAAATGGGTGTTACCCACCAAAAATACTAAAATTGCCCTATAAAAAGAAGTTTTCTATCAAAAAAAGGTCAAATGAGTCTTACCCACTAAAGAGACCAAAATCACCATCTAAAAGGTGTTTGTCAAAAGAAAGGACAAATGAGTCTTGCCCATCAAAATGACCAAAACCGCCCTCTAAAATGAGTTTTTTTGTCAAAAGGAGAGGCAATGAGTTTTGCCTACCAAAAAGACCAAAATCACTCTCTAAAAGAAGGTTTTTTTATCAAAAGAAAGGACAAATGAGTCTTACCCACCAAAAAGACCAAAATCGCCTTCTAAAAGGAGGTTTTTTGTCAAAAAAAGGGGTAAATGGGTCTTACTCACCAAAAAGACCAAAATCGCCCTTTAAAAAGAGGTTTTTTTGTCAAAAAGAAGGACAAATGGGTCTTGCCCATCAAAAATACCAAAATCACTCTCTAAAAGGAGTTTTTTTGTCAAAAGGAGGGGCAAATGGTTCTTGCCCACCAGAAGGACCAAAATCGCTCTCTAAAAAAAGGTTTTTTTTTGTCAAAAAGAGGGGCAAATGGTTCTTGCCCACTAAAAAGACTAAAATCACCCTCTAAAAGGAGGTTTTTGTCAAAAGGAGGGGCAAATGGGTCTCAAATACTCGATTTGGATCTGAACTTGGGTTTTGGATCTAATTTAGATTTAAAAGTTGTATTTTGGATCTGAATCTTGTGCCTAAATTTGAGTTTCGCGCTTGGATAAAATAATATAATCTTTTAGAAAAATTTGAGGTGATTACAATAGGTTTGTAACAATCCAATTGGTCTCTGATTTTCTGCTTTAACCATTTGACAAGTCAAGTATTTAGAGATTCCATGATTTCCATTTTCATACATGGCCACCGATAATTTTTTTAAGTGCCATGTACATTTTTCTACTTCCTTAGTGCATTGTATACTTGAAGGCGTGTGCTTCTAACATTACCTTTTTTGAGTTCTTCATTATTGAGTACACACATTTTTTTGCCAGATATTAATATACCCTTTTCATTTACAACAAATTCGGGCTTTTCTCCTATTTGCACTTCTTGAACAACATCCTGCAATTTTTCATCTTAAGCTTGCAATTCTTTAGTTCAGTCATATAGAATAAGGTGTACGCAAAGCTGTGCATACAAGACCACATTATCAATCAATAGCTCAGCTCTAATGGATCACATTGCTAACAATAAAAGAACACACACAACCTGCAAATATGCAAGGATGTCTGAGCTCTTTCCGCTCAATGCGTCAGTAACAAGGTTAGCTTTCCGAGGTGATAGTCAATGGTGTAATCATAATCCTTTACCAATTCTTACCACCTTCCCTTTCATAAATTTAACTCTTTTTGGCTGAACAAATATTTTAAACTCTTATGAACTGTAAATATTTGATACGTCACACCATATAAATGATATCTCCATATGTTTAGTGCTAACACAATAGATGTTAATTCCAAGTCATATGTAGGATAGTTTTCTTCATGCTTTCGTAATTGCTGAGAAGCATACACAATAACCTTATCGTTTTGCATTAGGACACATCCCAATCCTTGGTGTTAAACATCACTATACACCACAAATCCAATCCCTTCTTCAGTCAATGTAAGCACTAGAATTGTTGCCAGTTGTCTCTTTAGTCCTTGAAAACTTTCTTCACAAGTTGTATACCACTCAAATTTAGTATTCTTCCTAGTCAAACGAGTCATTAGTGCAGTTATAAGAGAAATCTATAATGAATCTTCTATAATATCCAGCCAATCCTAAGAAACGAATCTATGTAGGGGTGCTAGGCTGCTCCTAATTTACAACTCCTTCAATCTTGAATGGATATACATTGATACATTCACAAGATACCACATGACCCAAGAAAGTTACTATGTCTAGCCAGTATTCACATTTATTAAAGTTGACATATAATTTGTTTTGTTTCAATTCAAACACTGTCCTTTTGAGAGCCTTTCATGTTCTTTTTCATTCTTTTGAGTAGATCAAAGTGTCATCAGTAACAACTATCAAAAACTGATCTAAATAAGGTTTAAAAACCTAATTTGTCCAGTCCATAAAAGCTGTTGGAGCATGTCAGTCCAAATGGCATGACCAAAAATTCAAAATGTCCATAATGAGTGCGAAACACAATTTTAGGCACATCTGCATCCTTATTCTCAAGTGATCCCAAACCTCAAATCAATTTTTGAAAATATGCATGCACCCCTAAGTTGATCAAACTGATCGATCACTAATGTGGAGCAAAGGGTACTTGTTGCGCACAGTCATCTTATTCAATTGTCTATAATCAATACATAATCTGACTGCTATCCTTCTTTTTCACAAACCATACTGGTGCACCCCATGGCGACATACTAGGCCGAACAAATTTCTTTCCAACCAACTTTTGCAACTGAGCTTTCAATTCTTTTAACTCAGCTACAGCCATTCTGTAAGGAGTGATAGCAATAGGTTGAGTTCCCATAATGACTTCAATAGCAAACTCAACTTCATGTTCAGATGGCAATCGAGGTAATTCTTCTGGAAATACATCTAGAAACTTACAGACCTTAGGAACATCTCTGACTTCTTGTTTTTGAACTGAAGTTTTGGTCACTGATGCTAAGAAAGCTTTGTATTATGTACCAAGTGACAAGAAATAATAGAAGTAGGTAGAATTCTATGTTCACATTGAAATATTGCTATATGTCATCTGAAATATAAAAAGTGGCTTCTTTCTTATTACAGTCCGCTCAATATTTAATTAATTTACCCATGCCCAATATAACATCGGAGTCTTAAATGTGCATGTGTATCAAATATGCATAAATCTGATCATCATCGTAAGAAATAACACATGTAGAATAAATCTATCAAACTGCTTGCACATTCCCTAAGAGAGAGGTAATTGCTAAATAGGGAGGCAAGGTTTTGGGTTTCTGAAATTAACGAGCCACAACTCTAAGTGATACAAAAGAATAATTTGATTATGAATCGATGGGAGCACACACCTTCATATCATAAAGAAAACATTTACCTGAAATAACATCTAGGGCAGCTATGGCCTCCTAAACTGACATGGCAAAGACTTCCTCTATCCCAAGTTCTGGTATGTGATGAGCTAATGACCTGATGTCGAACTAGACCTGTCATAACCTGATGCAGCTACATCTAAGGCCTAAGAATATGGAGTCTCTAGTCTGGCTCCCTTTAGGACAGTTCCTTCTAATATGTTCTGTCTGCATTTATAACACACCTGAAATTATTTCTGACATTCACCGGCGCGTCTACGTCTACAATTTTCACCTAGTGTCGTAGATCCAGATGTCCCTGCAGTCAATCCCTCACTTCAAGCATCTAGCTAGGACCTCTACCTACACTATAGAGAGCTCTCCATGATCTGGTCACTAGATAACTGCTGCCATTAGATGTCATTCTAGACTGACGTTGATCAGCCCTTGAGACCGTTGAGATTTACCTACACTTCCACGTATAGGTCCAACATTAGTAGCCTCCTTTTCATGCTTTAATTGTCTCTCGTGGAGTCCCATCTCTATTCATCGTGTTGCCTGCATGAGTTGAGGGAACACTGGATATCCTGCTATTAGCAATCTTTTCTTGATTTCTTAGTTTAGTCCTTGTTCAAATCCTTGGCATTTCTCTATATCGACTAGCTTGGTATCGGTGAGAAAAGTAAGCAAACCCATAAACTTTTGCTCATATTCTTCTATAGCCATGTTGCCCTGCTGTAACTAATAAAATTCTTTTGTTTTACCTTTCATGTACATTGGAGGGTAATAATTTGTTATGAATTCCTTCAAAAAGTCATCCCACAAACAGCCTTCCACCATGCATCAATTGGACCACACAGTAAAAACACAGAGTAATGCAGTTTCTCCTCATTGTTGCTGTCCAGAAACTCATAAATTTTACCTATCTCATTCAATCAGTTTTCTGCTTCAAGGAGTCGGTAGTTCTTGAGAAAGTTTGAGTGTCCAGTTGTCGAGCATGCTTAAGATATTTCTGGACTATACCTCGTGCAACTACTGGAGGTGCCCTATGAGGATCTTGAGGCATCTCCACAAAAAGAACTACTCTGTGGTGCCTCAACCCCATGCCCATGGCCACAACTACATTAACGAGCCAACATATCCTATGAAATTAGCCATCACAATGAGTTCCACACCAAACGACTAATCCTACATGCATGCATGATAATTACATCCTAAACATCACACTGATACCAAATTGTCACCCAGACTCCAAGAGTGGGGAGAAACCTATAATAATACATGTTTCACAATCTAATAGAAATCATAACACATTTAAATTTCTAATGATAACATAGAGCAAACAACTTCCAATACAATGGTATCTTATCTATACCGACAAAACTGAGTTGTACACGCCCCTCTATATGCAATGTAGGGATAGATCAAAATGTGCTCAAAAGGAATCTATCTACTATATACTGTGGAACTCTAACAGCTGATCTACACATGTGCTCCTTTGCCCAACTTTGAATCCCAACTTTGAATCCTACCTTGTTCCATTGAAAAAGGGAACAAATGAGCCATGAGTCCTATAAACCCAGTGAGTACTCCATGATAAAACATAAGCTTAATTGCAAGAGATGCAGTGCTGCAGCAAAGTAATCATAAATCATGCAATGAAATAACAAATAATCAAAGTTCAATAGTTATCTCACTTTCAGCTTAACCCTTATACATTTCCCAACTGGTGTTTAGCTATCTTAAAATCTTATAAATTAGAAGTGTGTATGGGACTCACAGTAATGAAATTTCTATTCTTAAAATATTCATTTCTTTAGTAATCTTATTGCCAGTGACAACTTTACTTCAATTTCTAACTCTGAGGGAGTGTTAGAAGGTTTAATATGAATATACTTCCAATTTCTAGATTCCGAAGGTGTGTTAGAAAGATTAATCTATACTTACCTCCAATTTCTAGACACTAAAGGAGTGTGAGGAGGTTTACTTATGAATTTACTTCAAGTTTTTAGATTCCAAAGGAGTGTTAGGAAGTGATCCACTTATTTGTCTCCAATTTTTAGACCCCGAAGGAGTGTTAAGAGGCACAACATGTACTTAATTGTCAAGGCCACAGACAATCACTTTAGCATAAAAGTATCTCTTAAGTTTTATTGTTACATAGTTCTTTAGCTTTCTCTCTTTAGCTCTAGATTTTATTTTATCTCACAAATCATTATTTACCCTTTATACATATAAAATCATGTCAAAAACATGTATTAAGCTCAAGCATAACAAATTATGCATGTCTTAAAACAAAATCTGTTCACCACAAAAAGAAGGAAAATACTTTCCTACTCAATGGGGGGTTCAAGTGCACATTCAGGTGTGCCTACGCCTGCCGGTTCACCTACGCATGTGAAACAAATGTAAGTATATACTGAATTTACGTATGGACCTCCCTCTCAAGTCCCCAAATCTGTACTACGACTCGTGGAGTTGTTCTCCTCTAATAATTTATAGAACTTTATCAAATCAGCCACCCATGAATCTAAGCACAAAAACTTTTTTATAATCAAAGAGGAACTAAAAAATAAGAATCTCAATCAAAATCTATAATTCAAGTATTCTAATATGTTGTTCTACTTAGATAAACTAAGAAAATTAGTAAGAGATGGAGAGAAGAAATCAGATTGCCAATTTGCTTCAAACTCTGTCTCTCTCTTCTTCTCTTCTTCTCCTCTATTCCTCTCTCTCATTTCCCCCTTTTTCTCCCCTTTGTCTCATTCGGTTATCCCTCTTTCTCCATTTCTCCTCACATTCCTCCTTCTTCTTCATTCCCTTATTCATCCAGCCTTTCTCTTACTCTATTGGTTATTAGGTGAACAGAAAATGTAATAGGGGAGACGGTGTGTGATTTTCCCCAAATAAGATTTTTTTTAAAAAATTGACCCATCTAGTTGACAAGTTTTCATAGTATGTTATAAAAGTTTTGTTTTTTCCAAAATGGGTCCTCCCCAAAGCTTTCAGGCATAACAGAAAAAGTTATCATTAGCCATAGATCTAGAAGTTTTATTATGGAAGGTGGGACGATGATCCACAATTCACAAAACAAGAGTCAATCATTGCAGCATCAATGTTGTAATAATGGCTGCATGGGCTACTCCGGCAGCCCCATATGGAAGCAAAGAAACTCACTAACAGCTCTAAAACCCTCCATGAAGAGGGTTTTAATAATTTAAAACCCTATGGGCCGAGAGTTTTCATTGATGGAAAACCCACAATGCAGAGTGTTTTCAACAATTGAAACCCTAGCTTTCAATGACTGATTGAGACCCTCTACATCTCAAAGGGTTTTACACGAGTGTTAGAGAGGGAGGGAAGGTGAGAAGGAGAGAGATTGAAAAAATGGACACCAGACAGACAATGACGGCTGACATTTTTTTTGGCATATCAAAAAATAAAACAAAAACAAAAATGGGAGAAAAAGGAGAAATCCACTTGCTTCTGCATTAGGTTTTCTCCTCTAAGGCCTTGGGAATGCCACCAACCAATCTGCATCATGCTTGCCGATCAACAAAGAAAGGTGATGGTGAAGAGAGAAAGAGAGAACCAAAAGAAAGAATTACAAACAGACATTCATGTTTTCGGCCTATAACATATTGATCTTCAACTTTTGAAGGCTAACAAGGATGCTCTCATCTTTTAGCCGATACTCACAAATCATCACCCTCGGCTATAGAAATAGATAGACAAGTTTTTTTTTTTTTTTTTTTTCTTTTTAATGACAATAAAACTCCAGATATGTAGAGGCCCACAGTCCCCTCAACTGTCAAGTCTCTCTACGAAGTTGGTTATATACGCTACCACCATGTATGTAATTTCATGCGTCATTTTAAGTATAACAAAAAAGCCCATGATTAATACAAAAAGAAACATTTTATAGGGATATACAAATGAAAACCACAAAGAAAGATTTGGGAATTCGATAAATGTCAAATTTGTTAGTTCGTATTTGCATATCGTTATTACCAATATACCTCTTTAAATAGTAAAATAATTGTTCTCATTTTTGGTTTCACTCATAGCATTATCTCATTATCTCTTAAATATTTTTATTATCTCATAAACATTATCTCATAGAAATTTTACTACCTCATCAGTCACTTGTCTTGAACATTAACTTGAAAACCAAATCAGCACCAAGGTGGGTTGAAGGCGAATCAGCTAGTGCACTCGATAGACACTAATGCCCCTTGGCTGATGACATGAATGATGCTAGTAGCCCATGCGTAAAGTTGTTGTTGTCAAAGAATACCCTTTGGTGTGGCAAAACAGATTTTTCAAAAGGGCTTGCCATGAGGTGGATGGCATGAATGATGTGACAAGCCCATATGTGAAAAAGGAAAAGGGAGTTTACCAGTTGTGGAGTAGAGACTTCTCCATAACGCTTCAAATGTTCATAGCAACAGAAGGATTGTTGGTTGTAGGCAGTAGTTATCATTCTTGTTAGAGCGGTTCTTGTCATCGGTCGAAGAGCGTCGGTTGGAGCAACCTTAAGGATGTCTGTTAGTTGGAGCAACCTTAAAGATGTCTATTGGAACGAGCAGAGGCATCTACCAGATTCGCTTATTCCAGAGGGACTTCTCATTCGTTGGGTGCGCTTATCGTCTTCATCGGTGGAAGTTATCATTGTCAGCCAAATAGCGTCTGTCAGAACAAGCGTAAGGGAAACTGTTGGATCTATTATCCTTGTCGATGATAGATATAGTCTATTATTGTCAAGTTGGTCTCACACTTTGATTAGTTCATACTTTGTAGAAGAGAAACAAAAAGAGGTGAGATAATGAAATAACAACTCCTGCATATGATGTATAAGAGAAATAGAAGGATGAGATAATGAAATAACATTATATAATTTCCTTCTGTCTCTTATATGTAGTACATAAATTCATTGTTATTTCAATGTCTTATATCTATTTGTTTTCCTCTTGCTTTATATAGCTTTGTCATTTCACTATCTTGTATATGTTTTTTTGTTTCTTGCAGATTAACAATGTCTACTTCAATCAATATGAAAGAATATGACACTAAACGTTCTTTGTTTGACATCAAATGGGATGAAGTCGACCTATACGTTGGATGAAATATGAAGAATATGAAAAAGATAGAATGATAGGTGAGTATCATGTTTTCAACACCCACTTTTCTTTGTTCTTATACAATTTTTTAACTAACCTATTTTCTTGTAGGTTGTATGCTTCAATCATTTGTGTCCACATAAATGTCACAAAAATGCACAATGATACGCTTCTAACCATACCAGGAACACTGCAGCTGCTATTGAATTATCACTATCTGTCACTACAACTTTAGGGGTGCTTCCCATTCATGGCCTTGGTGGATACCTTAAACAACCACTCAATTATCTCAGTATTTTGATCAAAGTACAATGCACTGCCAAAAATGCAACTTTCCAGTGATAGTTCACCCCCATAAGCTTTGCAAAAGGCCACCCGTGGGTATTGACCTTCATGGTTGTGTAAAAAATAAGTACATTGCTGAAGCATCCATAATCTAACCTAGACTTTGAATATGCCTAGAAAACATTTGTAGCATAACCATCATCATCTATCTGAATGGTGTTGTAGAAACTTGTGTATTTGCTTAATCTTTTTTGAATGGAATCGACCAATGTTATAATTTCTCTTCCTTTCATTGATTCTATTCTCTTTCTCCTCAAGTGGTTTCTATGATCCATGCATATGAATGGAACATTCTCATGACTACCTTTTAGTTTAACAAACATGTCATGCCTCCCTTGGTGGTATACTTGCACCATCAGCCAGCTCACTTACTTTAGCATGCTATGATGATATTTTGCGATACAACCTTGACATGTGACTCATGTGAGAATGTGCCACTGGATGATTGTGTTCAATCGTCACTGCGCAAATAGAATATTTTCCATTCAGACGCCTTCCCAGCTCCAAATTAGCAACACAACCACACCTTGTATCAATCATGTGCTTGGTTACAACATGTTACTGATCTCTTCCATCCTTGTTTATAACAAACATATGACCTTTACACAACTATGCTCTGTGTTTTTCTCTCCATCCTACCCTTCCTTATACAGAACCTGTAGTGAAAAGTACAACAATTGTAGAAACTGTATGTTGTGTCCTCTATCTAGAACTTCATTCCTACAATAGGAGCATGTTCTTCAGGATCCTTCGTCTCAAACTTCATGTCTACAATAGGAAAATCCAATCCTACAACATGACCACGTTCTTCGAGATCTTTCATCTCGAACTCCATTCTTACATAAAGAGTATATTTTTTGAGATACTTCATTTCCTCACAGAAGGACCCAATCTCTTGTTTGTCACCATCCCATGCTGTAGATATTTCATACATTGTTCAATCTGTAATGCATAAAGTCCATCGATCAAATAATATTTTAACATTATGTCATGAATTATTTATTTCACACATAAATACCTTCTATCAGATAACATTCAACATTTTCTCACCATAAAGTCCATCGATCAATAACAAACCTTATCTCATGCCATTTAGTTAACGCTATCCCCTGTAAAAGCATTGTTATCTCTTTCTCTCGTCACCATTCCTAACCTTCTTGGTTGACTTGTTGTTATATCATTACTTTGTAATCATTTCTTCCGTTACATGATTGCATTATCTTGTCTCCATTTACTTAATCGCCTACTTTGTACGTATGTCTTCTCTCATTTTTGTCGATCAATAAATAGAGGAATGATTGAATGAGTTAAACTGAGATGCATAAACTTATCCTCTGAAGTCGTCATCTCGTGCATTCATTATGCCACAATCTCGTTATCTCAAGCAAACTATCTCAAACCTGTTACATTGTAACATTATCTACCACATGAACTGGGGTGCACTCGTTATTTCAGTTGTAACATTATCTAACACAGGAACTGGGATGTACTCGTTACCTATTGCATTGACATTTTCTTCCTTTTTCAGCTCTGCCATCACCTTCACCTTCAATTCGTTAGGAAGTGCTCCTTCGATTTTTTCGAATGTCCAATCATCAAATAAAAGCCCTGCATAAGTCATTGCCTTTGTCATTTAACATCTATGAACAAAAAACCACAATGACATCATTATGAACTCACCATCCTTTCCTTCTATTGTCATTTCCACCATTTCGGCTTCAAGGCCAAGCTTCCTTCACTGGCAACCTCCCCTCTCCTTCCTTCCTTCAGTGAAAACCTTTGTCTCCTATTTTTCTTCTTCAAGACTGTCTTCCTTCTTTTGCATGAAATAATGCATGCGGCGTGAAGGAACACATATTAAGTATGTATGCCGCGTCAGTGCATTGCAGTGACATTCAAGTAATTATGCACATACCTTTTCTTACACAAAAGTCATCATTGGAACTTTACATATACGTATGGACATTCAATTAAATATGGGCATATACCTTTTCATTCACTAAGGTCAATATTAGAACTTCACATATATGTAGTAGGGTTGAGCGTCCCTGAGGTGGTGCACGTAACTCGGTCGCGCCTCTTTGATGCTCTCAAAGAAAGAGCGAGAGAGAGAGAGAGAGAGAGAGAGCAATGATGGAGTGTTGGAACCTAAAAAGATGGTAAACTCGCGATCATTCAATCCAAAAACTTCAAGGATGAACAAAAATACAGCAACCTACTCAAGTGGCTCAAACCTTTCCTTGTTTTCAATCAACCTGCATTCTAGGTGTACACTTGCCCTGTGACATTTTGGGCATGCAATTGTCTGCCTCCGCTTGAATTGTGGTTGTGCATTTAGGTAACAGGACAATGTTTTTTATTCTTTTTGGCTCTCTGATGCATCAAATCGCTTGGATTCTATCAACATCCCACTTGCCATCTCTTTATATATTGATTCACATGTGCATCCTTACAAACTACAAAGTGATGCAAAAATGGCTGATATCAATCCAACCTCCTCCAGCATTACAAATTGGACGCCATTGGCTCGGCTGGAGCCTGGATGCAGACAACTACTTCTCCATGTGCATAGATTTTGCAAAATAGAAAAAGCTGGAGGCAAATGAAACTAGAGCATTCAAGATCAAGTTGGATAAAGGGCATTTCTACAGACCCACGACATCTTCATAAGAACTGATGGAAACTATCTTGTGCAGTATAAACCAACAAATATATCTACACCTTCTTCTATTATAAATGCCATTGAAGTTTATGCAGTGATACAATTCTCTAGTTTGGTAACTGACAATGGAGACAAGAAGTGGAGCTTCGTAAGCCATAAGTGTGAATTCCTGCCGCACTTTCACAAAAGCCAAAAAGGTAACAACTCTTTCAAGCTTTTTTGTATTTCTCTAAAATTGTCTTTGTTAGTCTTATGCAGCCAACTCTGTTTTTGACATTAGGAAAAAGTATCACATTACTAAACCATGAACTAGACATGGGAACGGTTGGTTTGCTGCAATGGTACATCATCCAAGGGTTATTTCGGATTCATGTTCTTTGTACTCATGACAGCTCTCTACTTATCTGAAACATCATCTGTCCTCTCTTTGAATTCTACAGCAATTTACCGAATAATGGATTAAGTGGTGAGATATCTACATGTTTGGTCAACCTTACTGCCATCGTCAGCCTGCAAATGTCAAATATGCATCACGCTCAAGGCTAACTACTTCCACTTGAAACAGATAAAATTTCCTCGACTTCTTTGTTGCTTAATAGGAATTCGGTAGGCAATTATAACCTGACATGTAAAACACAAGCAAACAAAATTGAGAGATTTGTAAATTTGCCTTTTCTTACTACATTTTTTATTTTATTTTTTGGATAAACTATTGACAGTTGGAGTTTCTTATGCTGCAAAATTATCAGCTGTTACTGTTATGACAGTATCCTGTAATGACACTCGTCAAGCATGCAACCAGCGAGGTTGTTTTTTAACTGAATGCTCTTGTGGGCTTTCCAACAAACAAATGAGAGGCATTGTAAAGCTGCATTTTCGTTTGTCGCTACATTTGTAAAACAATGTTATTTGCACATGAGCTTCAAGTTGAGCACGCATCTTGTTCTTAAGAATGCAAGGGCAGTTCCATCCTGGTCTTCACAGAAAGGGAGAAGTAGAAGTGTTTTCAAATGTAACGAGCTGACCCAGCAGGCTGGGCCTTCGTGCTATAAAACCATGGAAAAAGAGGAAGAGAGAGAGAGAGAGAGAGGTGCTACATGAATTAGTTGGCCAGAAATGATGCCTGAAAATTAGATGAGTCATGGAAGAGGAACCCAATCTCTCTCTTCCTTCCTGTCGTGAGCTTCAAAGGCCCGATGTAAGAGTAGACCAGCGCATTGGGCTGGCCTGGCCTGAATCCCTGTACCTGAACTCAGGTTCGATTCAATTAAAATTAAAAATATTTTTTAAAATAAAAATTAAAAAGTTTTGAATATAAAATATATTTTAATAATAAAATATATATTATTATTAAATAAAAATAATAATAAATTAAAAAACATGTTAATCGGGCCTAATCGAGCTCGATCAGACCGACCCCCGGCCTGGGCAGGCTTTTTTGGGCCCGAGCCCAGGCCCAATCGAACCGGCTGGTTGTCCAGGCTTATGTGAGAGGGTATTCTTGTCATTAAAAAGAGAAAAAACTGTTTGTTTCCATGACATAGGGTTGGATTTGTTAACAGTATTAGCTAGACAGATGAGGGTTTGGTTGTTAGCTTTTATGAGATGGTATTCTTGTCATTAAAAAGAGAAAAATGTTTGTTTCCATGACAGAGGGGCTGAGGGAAGGGGCCCACTTAGGCCATGGTCCACTCCAGCTAATTAAAAAAAAATATATTAAAAAAATTAAAAAATTTTTACTTGCTTAATGTATTTTTTAGATTTGAATTTAGTTTGACCCTACTCGGATAAATTCTGATCATTTGACTCGTTCCTAAAAAAAATCATCGTTTCACTCCCCATCTTAAACTTTAATAGCCTGTTTTGTAAAAAGGAAACAAAATGAAAGTTAATAGATAGAATAACTTAAATGGAGGGAAAGGAAAAGAAGAGGACGAGTGAAAGACGAAAAAAAAAAAGTTGTTTGGCTGGGGAATAAAGAAAACAAGAAAAGTTGTTTTTATTAGATTTCGAAGGAAAGTGAAGGAAGCACTCAAAGTGGCTTATCTACCCTTCAACGTCCGCCCGTCTCTCTCTCTCGTGCGGGCAGATATCCGGACGTCCGTCCGTCTTCTGCTGTTTCGGAGGTCTATCAGATTTCGAAGGAAAGTGAAGGAAGCAACTCAGTGGCTTATCTACCCTTCAACGTCCCCTCGTCTCTCTCTCTCTCTCTCTCTTGCGGGCAGATCCGTCCGTCTTCTGCTGTTTCGGGGGTCGGCCAAATCGCCCAAAAACCTGCAGATCGGCCAATGGTGCCTTCATCGCCAAAGGCAGGGATCTCCCGATAAGGAGTCGCCCAAATCGGAGTCATTTGATAATGGGTCGAACTTAGCTTGACCTGTTTCTTTGGAGACATGAGCCCGAAACTCGAGCCCGACCCGAATCAAGTAAATTAAAAATATATATATATATTTAATATAAAATAATATATAAATATAATTAATTATAATAAAATATTATAATTATATATATAAATTAATAAAATATATATTAAAAAATCTTATCGAGCTAAACCGAGCTTAACCGAATCGACCTTGACGCGCAGCCTTAGCTCAAACTATTGTGCAGTCCTACCTGAACAGTAACGCTGTCCCAACCAGTGGCAAGGTAGGAACCCCGAAAAACTTTCATAAAATACAGACACCACTAAAGTTTTGGCATGACTTGCTAAGTATCTGTAAAATTTGAACATAATCATTTGCCGTGCCTGGTCCACCCTTCTCCCATACAAAAATTCCGGTTCCGCTTTTGTTATACTGGCATTCTCAACCAAGCTGCAAAATGCTATTACATCCCATGAATGATGAAGCCTGCCAATCTGAGACTACCTTCCATGAGTCGATCACCCATTCTTCTGGCTCAACTGGATCTCCCTGACTTCTTATCTTTGATATTTATTCTCTTTGATGATCAAATTAATTTGAAATCATATTTTATAGTGATCTTCATCATTAACAAAAATTAATCCCACTTGCAGATGAAAAACAAATGCATAAGCCTATTCCTGAAGGAAAGGAAAGACTGACTTGATAAAGTAACTTGCAAGTATTTTGCTTGACATTTAATCCCACTTGCAGATGAAAAACAAATGCATAAGCCTATTTCTGAAGGAAAGGAAAGACTGACTTGATAAAGTAACTTGCAAGTATTTTGCTTGACATGAACTTATTTGGTAAGCACAAGCCTATGTTAAGATGCCACTTTGGTTTAAATATAACCAAAAAATTAAAGCCTCGAGATTTGTCGATCAAAATCAGGCAGGATACATCACTCAGTTGCCTACAAAGTAGGAATCAATCTGGAAAAATATTGTTTCATAACCATAACGCCAATTAACACTTTCCCTCTTCACTTCTAAACCGTGTTTTGCTACTGCAATTCTTCAAACTGCTTCCTCCAAACAATACATCAGTCAGGCTCTTAAAAGGTCGGAGCACGTATTCAGCGTCATGAGATCGAGAAAAGAGAAGACACATTAAATATAATGACCATGCTTAATAAATATTCCTTTTATAATTCCTCATAAACAAAACTTTTTTAAACTGTTCAGCGTAAACCAAGACTAGAAAAGAAGTGCCTGGTGAAAATTGTCGATGGCATCGGTGCACCAGAACCTAGTGTGCTTCTATGACTAGAATACAACTTCCAGAAATCTTCAAATGTCAGAAAACATGTTTCCTGGTTCGTCTTCCTCGTCTGTTAGTAGGCTCCTTCAGAAGGATGATGTTGTTTACAATTAACTGTTGGCTTCACGCAGCAGGCGGCACCACATGCAGGAGATCAAAAAAGCATGAGTCACAAAGAGAAGGTATGGATAACAAATAACCACAGTTGGAGATCATCATCGAAACAAAGGCAAAATTGTTTGGCAAAAGACCTTAAGCAACAATGAGATAGGGAAGAGATTGGCTTCAATTATGTCGTCTGGATTTCAAAGCCAAAAGTATTTTCTTCCTTGGTCCCTGAAAGTTTCGCCAAAAATTAAAGAAACGGAAAATTAACAAGTTGATCCACATATATGAGAACTGCACGGAAAGTGCACCCTGACAAGAGAAGATTCTGATAACAAAATAGAATATAATTATCAAACTTGCCAGTTCCAAACAAAATGGACGACTCACGTGAGACAGAAAACCAGCCCACCTTAGCATTGGAAACCTCCATGCTCACCCCCAAAATACCAAATATATGGGACTACTAGATACCAACCATGTCATCTTTACAAAGGAAGCATCTCTCTCCAGAAGATACATCCAAGTAAACCAGATATTTCAAACTCCAAAAAAGAAAAAGGCAATACCATCGGAATTCCCAGTGCTTTGAGATCCTCATCACTCATGTGCACAAGAGCAGCCATGTCAATCTGGACATGCACAATTACAATGAGAAAGACATAAGGACATGAAGTAGATAGTAAGCCCAGTAGATAAAGGGAAAGAAATCCGATCACATACTTCCTCCGCTTGAAACGTAATCAAATACTTCTCCAAGTCCAAAGACTTCAGCAGAGCAGCCACTGATGATTCAGACTGCAGAAGGCAAAACCAGGTCCGAATAAACACAACCAAATGATATTAACAAATGCCATGTCACATGGGTGTGGGTACGGGTATGGTGGTATGGGTTCGGACACGGCAATTTTGAAAATTGTGGGTACGCGGGTACGTGAATTTTATATTTTCAAAAATGATAAAATGAAAAAAAAAAGAATTAATAGTCTTATAAGCTACAAAAAAATTTCAAAATTAAAGAAAAATGAGAGGAAAATATAGAAACTTATTGGACGGAAAATATAAAAGAAGGGAAAATAAAAAATTAAGTTTGAAAATATAAATTTAAAAGTTTTAAAATGCAGCCGTACCCGTACCCGCATCGCCGTACCCACATCACGGGTACCTGGGCAAATCTGGCGCACCCGTGTCACACAGAACAAATAGTAATCTAGTGCATCGAGAACATTAAGAAGAAAAGGACAAGAAACTACTTTGTTATATAAGAAAGCAAGGGCTGTTGGAGATTGCATAGCCATGTAATGTAACAATTAAAATCAACATAGACATACACTGAGAGTTGAGTCTATCACTAATTCACTATATGATTCCCCAATATGGGTAGGGTAGACAATTTTACATGTAAATGATTACTGTCTTCTAGCCATCCATAAGTAGCCAAAACTCACCTTACAAATAAATGCAAAAGTAGTCAGTTCATGCTATTTTAGCTTTGATCATCTCTCTGTAAGGGCTTCTATGATATGGCAAACATAAACTCCTAAAATCATCATGGCCCGTGACATCCAAGCAACCAACGAGATAGCAACATTGACATATAAATACTAATAAACATTAAATAGGCTGTGTGTACAGTCACAAATAAAGGACAGTCACAAATAAATCCAGAAAAGATCTGGAACACTAGAATTTACAAGCTTACTCAACAGAAAAGAGCAATGTCCTTCATGTAATAATCCATAACATCCCCTAGAGCACGGTACACTACCCCCACCCCATCAAAAGGTCAAGTTTGATAAGAAACCCAGAGTAAAAACACGAGACAAAGAAAAGACACACATTAACACCAAAAAAACAAAATAATCTGGAATTTCATGACAGTTTAAACTCAGGCCATTGAATGCATGATTAACAAGAGGAACAAATCACAAGGTTGAAAGATGCAGGAACAATTTATGCACAAAGGCTTTTTATGGTTGACCATCTTAATGTTTGATCTGTGAGTTGAAGGAGAAACTTTTCAAGCACTTAATAAACCTAATTGCCTAATGCATCAGAGTGGACTAATCTACTCGTCCTCTAGGACCTTAACATATCACCAGTTTCTTAGGAGAGCAAAAACTAGGAAAACACAAATTAATAAACAAAAAATAAATTAATTAGCAACTTAGCATATGTAAAGTTTGACTTACCTTCTGCTTAGTATTTTTCACAGTAGGAGGATTGTCAGCCTTCTTCTCAGTTGTGGCAGCTGCTGGAGAACTTCTTTTCACAAGTTTGGTGTCTGATAACGTCCTGTTTTTTGGCACGTCATTGTCCAGTGGTTGAGAATGCATTATACCTGACAACTTTTCTCGAAGATCCCCTGACTGAGAAACATTTCCTGCTGCAGATGCATTCGTTGAACCCCTTCTCTGGAGCTTTAATCGTAGGTCTTTTGCCCCTAACTTGGGATCTTCACATGCATTCAATGCAGAAGTAATCAACCTCATCAAGGAAACACAAAAAATAATTAACAGTTTTTTGTTCTAGAAGATCTCATGTTAAGTTTGTACTTGAAACTCGGAGCAGTTCCCCATCCTCGTATAAATCATGTTTCCACTTTTCATCATCTTGACGCTGCCTGCAGAAAAAAAAAAGTTAGACCTTCTGCATAAAAAAATGGGAAAACGGCATGCAGCATGAAAGCAGGATAAGCAATACGAGTGAAAAACATCAAATATTTTTAACCAAATAAAGTTGATGAGATCTTGCACTTATATAATACCTAACCTGGTTCAAACATACTAGAGGAAACAGGTAGGACCAACAAGACTGTAAACGAAGGTCAAATGTCTAAAATGATCAACTCAAAGTGTGCCGAATTACTAAATCTGCATTTAGCAAACCTGATTAAACCGTCAACGAGAATGGATGGACAATAAAACTGAACTCTAGGAAGTCCACCAATATAGCATGTAGTCCAGAGTAAGAGCAAGTGGAGAATACGACAGCAATTCTCAGAAGACAATTAAGAATTCACAAAGCAAATACCTTGGCCGATGACTACTGCTTCAACCCAAAAACAAAACACCTATCTGCACCTAAAAGTTCAAAATTACTATGACGAATGACCACTATTGCAAGTCATAAGAGAAGTACCATTTCGTGCAAGACGATAAAAAAAGAAAAGGAACTAACAAACCAAATTTTCAGCGAATGGGATTAACAAGCAAAACACCTTTATGTGTCAACGGCTCAACGCATCAACAGAGTGTCTGGATTAGTATACTGCGTCATGTATCCAGCTTGCTAAAAGCAAACAGACATCGCCTGGAAATGGGTGCAGTTTCATGACGAAATGTGATATTGACCTAATTGTTTGCCGGTCCTACGGGCCTTCAAGAACGTCGCTGCACTACTAAAGATACACGTAACAACAATCACATCAATGATAATTTCTAGCACAACATCTCACCATAACATGGCACATTTCATCATTCTATGTCATCACAAGAGCACTAACCACGCCAAGTGCGCTTAATCTACGTTATCATTTATCAACTCAGACAGAACCATGTTGGCGCCTCTTTAGTTTGAAAGAGACACAAAAGAAGGCTGACAAGATAAAAAAAAATCATCTTACGGTTGTATCCATAAGCCACATCTAGTTTCTACTGCTGTCTAGCATGTTGCAGACCAAAAACAATGATCTAAGACGCCAAATTCCATATTCGAACTTACCTTTTAGGATTAGACTGCCTGCCAAGAGAGACTCTATCGTCAAAATCTTCGTTAAGTCGCTCCTTCACGGACCGCTTACTCCCAGCAGCTAGCAACCTATCCGCGTACATGTTGCAGAGAACGAAAGGAAAAGAAATGGAAGGCTAGCCTTATCCTCCGCAGACCTGAACGCCTATTTAATAGAAATCGGACAAAAGGAAAACGGAAAACGCAGTCTAGAAATTAGTGTGGAATACCAAACTTCCAATATTGCAATCTAGCTTTGAGAAAATGTCAATAAAATTCAAGTTTTACAACAAAATTCGAGACAAAAGGAAAAGTTTCGCCGAACACGAGGGTTTCTGGGGTTCTAGAGTTGGAAATCTATACCTTCACAGAACTGAAAGTGGGGTTGTCAGAGATTCAGGCGGAAAGAGAACACGAGATGAACCCACAGAGCGATTGGACGATCAATGCGGAAGGAAATTTCAGCTTCTATGCGGAACCAATCGCCGGAGAGCAGCAGAGCGGTGGTCGTGGGTTCGACTCGAACTTCGCGTCCTCGATGGGGAGGGGGACGGGTTTTACTTGGCTTCCCATCCTCCTCATGAGTCATGGCTCTTATTGGTTTGGGTTTTGGATCCTAATTTGGAACAAAAACCGTCATTTGTTACTGGATCGGATCTGTTCATGCGCCAATATGCATACCACGACCGTTAGGTTAAGAACAAAACACAAATGGATTAAAAAAATATCAGTACTTTTTTCATAATTTAATCTCATAAATATTATTTTAAGAGTGATATGATAAGAGATGCATATGAAGCCAATCATTTTTCAAATTTAGATTAAATTTTTTGTGACAATGAAACCAATATTTTCAAGAAAAACTAAATGAAACTAAAACATGTTTTATACTAAATTAACATCAATAAAATGTCAGCATTTAATAAAGTGTGAAAAATATTACTTAACAAAAATTTAAGTGATCTAAGTTTTGACAATTAGGTGTGCTGTCGGGGGGCAAAGCCAAGATTTTTTTTTATTAAAAGGGTCGAATTATATTTTAAAATTCTTACAAGTGTTGAAATATAATTTTTTTTAAATTTTTATATAAATTAAATTATTTTTAAAATTATAAATTTTTAAAAATGTGAATGAAGCCGCTGCCCCTGTATGCCGCTTGCCATCCGATTGCAGAATGCAGCTTGAGCCTTTTAAAGACTTGAAACTGCTGCACGACTGAAAGCACACTCACGACTCAATCGCTCACGAGAATCACGACACGACAGGGCCATCGAGTCAAAGGCTAAATTTGTCCAATAAGCGCTCCACAAATACCCCCGCTTCTGGTCCGTTGCCGTGCCGTTGTTCCTCTGGGAGAGAGAAAGAGACAGAGAGATGGCACGCAGCGTGCCGGAGTGGATGATGGGCAGCTCGCTATGGTCCTCCCTGGACGATCGCCCTCAGTCTAAGCGGCCTCCCGCCACCGCCAAGCAGCCCAACGCCGGAGAATCTCCTACCTCGCCTCCCTCCAACCCTAATCCGGTTCGCTCTGTTCCGCCTCCCAAGGCAGCAGAGGTGGCGGAATCGCCACCGCCGACGCCAAGTCCCCTTCCTCCGCCTGCTGCTCCTCCTCCTTCTCATTTCCCTTCTATTCCTCCTTCCGCCTTTCTTCCTTCTCCTGCTCGTCCTTCCCAGCCCGATCGACCACCTGACGTGCAGGATCCTGCGTCTCCCTTACCCGACGACGCACCTCGCAGAGCTCGATTTCTCGCCGAGGTGGATCGTCCTTTTCCTCTGCATATCTTTCTTCTTTATTCTTTATAACGGTCTATCGTTGGGTTTGTGATCTTGTTCCGGTGATATGGTGCAGTTGTCCAAGAGGGTTATCGATTTGACGGAGTTGAGGAAGCTGGCGGCACAGGGGGTGCCTGATTCTTCCGGGATTCGGTCAATTGTGTGGAAGGTGAGGCACTGAGGATTTTTGGGGAGAAATGGTTGCCTTTCTTTTCCTTTATTTTAATTGTGAGATTGGTGTTCTGAAAGATACGGTTGGGACGCGGGTTTCCTGTGGTCCGTGATAGGTTCTTTTGGGGTATTTGCCGTGCAATCGAGAAATTTGGCCAGATGAAATGAGGAAAAAAAGGGTTCAGTACGAGGCCTTTAAGGAGGAGCTACTGATTAATCCTGTGAGTTTGATTAGTTCCCTTCACGTTCCTTTACTTTCCATCTAGTTTTTCGTGATCTATTTAAACTCAAAAATCTTATTATACTTGAAATTTGGCATGCGGGGTTTCCAAATCCGCAAACTATTCTATTAAGTTTGGTTGCAGACGTGCCTTATTTGTTCTTCTACTGCAGCGATCAATTTTGAAATCGATTGTTTTTTCACGCTCCTTGATTCGGATGGAGATTGGTTTGTTTCCCTTTGTGATCCATATATTAGGAAGATGGGTTCTGAATTTTTGTATTGTTAGTCAGTCAGAACTTGCTAGAAGATTAGAACTATCCTCTGGCACCGAAAATGACAATGCAAAGGGTGAAGGAAGGGGACTGCTGCATAGGTCGGAGATCACTCAGGACGAACACCCTTTAAGTCTTGGAAAAACTAGCGTATGGAACAAGTACTTTCAGGTATCTATCATGACAATTTTGTTTTTGGTTTATCTGTGGAGGTTATGTTCTTCCAAAGTGTGATCCTATGCAGTCCTCCAATTTCCTATGAAATTTTCAGGACACAGAAATCATAGAGCAAATTGATCGAGATGTTATGCGTACTCATCCTGGCATGCATTTCTTTTCTGGCGATTCACCTTCAGCAAAGTCAAATCAGGTAAAAATTTTCTTTTTTCGGGAGTCTGGCAATCTTTCTACGGTTAAATATACTGAACATTTCAATCAATCTTTCCTGGATTTGAAGGAAGCATTGAAACGCATCTTAGTGGTGTTTGCAAAGCTGAACCCCGGTATAAGATATGTGCAAGGGATGAATGAGGTCCTAGCCCCTATATTCTACGTGTTCAGGAACGATCCTGATGAAGAAAATGCGGTAAGGCACAATGTTATATGATGATGAAGCTTAAGAAATGTCGGTTTTCTGTCATGCTTTACCATATTCCTCTATTATGATGATGTTATATGATGATGAAGCTTAAGAATGTCAGTTTGCTGTCATGCTTTACCATATTCCTCTATTATCACAATTCATCTAGAACATAGAAAACAGGACCTTTGCAGTTTTGTGCATTTATGGCTGCGTGGTTCCCATCCTATAACCGTGTTCACATGGTTGATACGATGTCCCTCTCCCTCTCTCTCTGTCTTTGCTTTTTTGCAGGCACAAGCAGAACCAGATACTTTCTTCTGCTTTGTTGAGTTGCTAAGTGGGTTCAGAGATCATTTCTGTCAACAACTTGACAACAGTGTTGTGGGAATCCGTTCCACGATGACAAGATTAACTCAAATTTTGAGGCAGCATGATGAAGAGCTATGGCGTCATTTAGAGATCACAACCAAAGTAAGTCTCTTCCAATCATGCAAGTGTTCTCTTCTTCATGTACTTTTTTCTACTTCTCCTGTTCTCCATTGAAAGAACAGTTTTTTGCCCTTTTTGGGAAAGAAAGAGGGGGGAGGGGGGGGGGGGGGGGTTGGCATTCCATGAAGATTCAGTTTGTGTAAAGCTGGCAAATTTCTATTTTCTACTTGGAGCATGCTTGCTATTGAAGGTATCAAGCAGAGGAGCATGGAGTGGTTTTTTATATACTTTAATTATTATAGGGGTAAATGTTCTTCATGGTTGTACATTATAACTCATGAATGCTGAATTCAGGAGTCAGAACAGACCAAAAATTCACTAGCAAGAGCCCCAGTGCAACCATGGTGTGCATGAAGTCATTGATTTTTTTCCCCTATGGCTTCCTCTATTACGGTTCTTATGATATTGCTTTATGATTACTTTTGGATTGATTGATGGCGGTACATCTATGATCATTGTTTTCCGAGGTGATTCTACCAATAATTTGGTTACATAAATTGGTTGAAGCTGCACAACCTGGCCTCTTCTATTACGGCATTTGTTAAGAAGTGCTGCTTAATATACAACTTTGATTTTGGGTGAGCGAGAGGATTACAAACCACTTTCGGAAAAGAGCCTGTAGGCCCCTGATATTCAAGGACCTTGTATCAGAGTTGATACAACTCGTCATTTATGGGCCATTAAATCCAGAAATGATTCAACAAAAATTGAAAATGGTCTTTGTTCTGGAGTTTTCTTCTGTAACTGTTAAACATTGCAAAAAAATGAGTCAGAGGTGAGAAGTTGCTACACAAATTGGAAGTCTTTAGGTTTTTAAATTTTAACACAAGATTGTAAGCCAAGGACTGTTGGAAGTTGGAACTAAGTACCACCTGAAAATAGAGTTCCTAACCTTGTCCTATTGGTAAATCAGGATAATATTCCCTATTCCTAGCAGTCACTATGAGTATAAGGTGGTTGGAAACTTGTTTCAGCAATTTACGTGCTGTCTGCATCTCACTGTTTTAACAGCCTTATAAAATTTGGGTCCATGATTGTTAGTGTATGGGAAGGATCTGATATTTTGAACTCTACCCCTGTAACGTTGAAATTGATAAAGTCTTTATGTGACTATATCACTCCCATGATTTTGAGTTTGACAATGATGACTTTAAAAATTTCAGGTAAATCCTCAATTCTATGCATTTAGGTGGATAACACTGCTCTTGACTCAGGAGTTCAATTTTGCTGACTGCTTGCAAATCTGGGACATGCTTCTTTGTGATCCAGATGGTCCTTTGGTAAGGTGTTCTAATTTCTAAATAGAGAAGATACTCGAGTCTAGATGGCTCTTGAAATGAACAAATGATGTACCATTGGCTTCACCTTTTGCACCAGCATAAGGCTTTGACCCAGTTGAAATATTTTAATATCCGCTGGTTCTAACAGATGATCTTTCTGTAGGAATCCCTGCTCAGAGTTTGCTGTGCAATGCTGATTCTCATTCGTAGGCGCCTCTTAGCTGGTGATTTTACATCTAATCTTAAACTGCTTCAGCATTATCCATCAACAAATATTAGTCATCTTCTGTATGTTGCTGATAAATTGCGGGGACGGTCTGTTCAGTAGCTCTTCAGTCTATGTTCATCTGTAGATACTTTGTGAGATCTGTACATTTCCAATGTCTTACTTGAAGCATGGTCTAGATATCTGGATATAAAACCTGACTCGGATAGCAGTCCCAACAGCGATTTTAGTGGACATCATCTCAGCTATTTGGGGATCAGATTTATGCCATTGTTGTTGCCAAAATTCTTAGACGCTCCAGTGAATGGACCTACGATGCTACCTAAGCAATTCCAGAAGATGATAGTGATAGGACAATGACTGTTTTCAACTTATAATCTGATCGGTTGCCGTCCACTGGTGATGATGGTAGTTTTGTTATTGAGATTGTTGCTTGTGTGAAATTTATTTGTTTAGACTCAGGATGCTGATGCATCTCCAAAAGTAACTGGCCCAGTGTACACCTATCTGAATCAGATAAATGTTTTCTTGTCCTTGCTATCCTTTGCAGAAGTGGCTAGGCACTCGATTATTTGTTTTTCCAGAGTTCTGGCCTGTTTGTTTTGGAACAAGATGTCAACTTTGTATTTTTGCAACAAGACATGGGACTTATATGTGTCAGTGTTGCATTCCAAGTGTAACTGTTCGTGCTATCTATTCACGTTTACTTTGTATTTTGGCAGTATGTACATCTGTTTACCGCTACAAATAAATAAAATTGTCATCTATTCACATTTGATGGAAAGGGAATAGTTGTTATGACTTGACGTAATTGAGTATCTAGCTTGAGCTAAGAGCCAAAATTGAAAAAAGGTACTTAGTTTAAATTGGGGACTAGTTTACAATGACTAGAAACTACAAGATTTGTGTTAAAGAAAACAAAAATTATGATCTCACTTTTCGACTATAGGTAAAGGATTACTTAAACTATAAAGCTTATTTTTTTAAGGTGTTGTTGGCGCGTGTGGCAGAGGTGAAGAATGTCTTTTAAGTGCTAAGCCCCCTTACAAGTTTGGGTGAAGCTATGTCACACGGACATGGCAAAATAGCCCAAGTATCAGTGTCGACACGGGGATACGGGTGCGGACACGGCAAACAATAAAAGTCATTAATTTAATGTTTTTTGAAAATTTAAAAATTACCGTATCGGCACCCATATCCGCACTCGTATCGCACCCGTGTGACAGGGGTGAAGCCATCCTCATTATGTACTATTTGTTTCAGAACAGCTTTCTGATAACCCGGTCCTAAACAGTCATGGATCAGCGGGTGAGAAAACTCTACTACTCTGCTGCGTTGACGGCCAAAGCCAGTTTTCTGGCTGAAAAATGGGTCATGTTTTGACTCTCTTTGTTTTCCAGAAAATCTAATTGCAAATTGAGTTTTGGCATTCAAACTAAATTAAAAACCAAGTCCTAGGTTTGCCAGGAAGATGGTTTATGAGCGAAACGCCAAAACCTCTTTATAATCAGTTTTGCTCTTTGTTATTTGGAAGCTGCCTACAAAACCTCTTTATAATCAGGTTTTGCTCTTTGTTATTTGGAAGCTGCCTACAGGTTCTCTTCTACTTAAGGCAGTGTACCGACCTTTATGTTTCAACCTGGATATATCAATCTTTAGGTTTCATGAGCTGGTTGTATTCATGTTTCCATTTCAATTTTGTTTGTGGTTTCTAGTGTGCTTCAGAAAAATAAGGTTTTGTTTTGAAAAGAGAGAAATAGATTTGTTCGTAGGTATGAGGATTGGTCATTCCTATTATATTTACTAGGGATAACTAATCCAAGGGTTAAGCTTACTCTTGATGCATGTCATTTTTACTTAAACATGTTTTTCACCTTAAATGCAGTGTGATACTTAAAAATAATGTTGAAAATTTATATCTCAAAGACTTTTGGATGAAAAAACTTTGAAGTATCATTGCGAGGTTAAACTATTTTGATTTGAGAGACTTTCAAAGCAAGAAATCTTTGCAAATATCATTTGAAATTTTTTAAAAACCAATACACTTTTGGAATCAATTGAATGTTACTTTAAGATCTTAAGTATGTTTAAGATTTTGCTCCAATTTGGTTATTACATAGTTAGAGTTTTATTTCATCTTGTTTAAGTTTTTTTTAGAGAAGTGCTTGTGATCATTATTGAATTTCACAAATGAATGTAAATGCATAAATGCATTTATTTTATATGCTTGCATAAAATTCATGTAAAAGCATTCCTATCATCACATACATGTAGATTTTTTTTTACTTTACTTGCATATTTCTTCATAAATTTTATTATACATGTTATTTGAAAAAACAAAAGTTTTTTGAAATGAAACAATATTGTATGCCATCAAGTTTGATTCCAATATTGGGTCATTACTCGAGTTTTAGTCTTGATGAAGTCGATAGATAAAAATTAAAATTTTAGGTCTTAGAAAAGAGATATTTGAATGAATCAAAGGAAGGAAGAAAAAGAGAAAATGATATATGTATACTTATCCATATATATTCATGCGCTTACATATGTGATCATTTGTAAAAAACGATTTTAAACCAAGAGAAATAAAGAGGAAAAAAAAGAAAGAGATGTTGAAAAGAAAGAAATACATTAACAAAAAGATATATATATATATATATGTGTGTGTGTGTGTGTGTGTGTACGCATGTGAAAACTTATAAGAGAAGATTTTAAATGTGTGAGAGAGAGAGAATTTTAGAAAGAGAGGAAGATATATATATATATATATATATATATATATATATATATGAAAATTTATAGAAATAAAATTTTAGATCAAAGGGAAAGAGAGAGAGAAGGTTGTAGAGAGAGAAAGTGAAATATCCACATATATATATTTATGTATATACTTGTAGATGAAAGTATATAAAAGAATGTTAAATCAAAGAGAGAGAGATAGAAAGAGATATTCATGCACATATATACGTAAATATACGTGCATATACACACACACACATATATGTTAAAATCAAGAGATAATATGAAGCATTTTTTAGTTTTACTTTTTTTTTTGTATAGGCCGAAAATGAGCGTAGGCTCATGCAAGTGCCTAGACTAAGTCTTCAAGGCCTCGTTGAAAAAGGTTATTACATAACTTTCGAAAAACATGATTCCAAATATTTTCATATAACAAAAAAAACAATACATCTATTTATAAAGAAATTTATTTCTTTCACCGTTGGCCTTGGGTATGTGAGAAAATCAAACATACATGAAATAGAAAGTTAATACCATAAGAAAGCTCTCATTGGGATCTTTAATCGGGTAGAAAAATACTAAATGTAAGAATATCATGAAGATATTATTTAACATGTACACATTCATAATGGTTTTCTCAAGTTGAACAAATCTCAACTTTAAAAATCAACATAATAACAAAGAAATCCCAACCCAAGTACTTGTTCTTACCATTCATTCACATATTAATTGAAAAACCAATCAACTATGCATGAACATCCTTTCAAGCATAAACAATGCACACAATCAATAAACAAAGAAAGAAACTTATTTCAATGTTAGAAAGAAAAATGAACCTTTATTTCACCTTGCTCATAATCCTAGTGCACTCAAAAACAGATCTTGAGATGAGCTTTTAGAGCTACCTTGTATAGCCATGAGAAGATGAAAAAGGAAGATAGAAAAGAAAACAAATGATTGAGATATTGATTACATACCTCTAAGTAGAGCGGTTAGAAAATCAAACTTCTTTTCCGGATGATCCCAAAGCCTCCCCAAGTGAGTCTCCAAGGTGTTGAGGACATCTTTCCAAGAGGTCCCATTGTGCTACTTCGAAAAATAAAAGTTCAAGGAGAAGCTTGCTCCCAAAGTTGAAGAAGAAGACGAAGAAGAAGAATATGAGAAAAAGAGAATTGGAGAGAGCTAAGGGAAGAATTTTCAAAATTTCAAATGGAAAAACTCTAAAAGTTTTACAAGAGTTAGTTTATAACCAAACGAGAGATTTTAAGGGTATTTATAGAGAGTTTTAAAGGTAATACTCAAAATTTAAATTTAACAAGATTTTCATGCAATTTCAAGTATTTTTTAATTATTTTCAATTTTTTTTAATAAGTATTGATGAATGGGGATTGACAAACACCCATTTGGAGCCTAAGCAGTCGGTGAACAACGAGTCGAACTACTCGAGTTTCACTCCTTATAGCTCGGCTCGTGAACGAGTTCAAGGCAAATCATTTGCATAACGAGTCGAGCTTGAGTTCATGAGTTAACTCATTCAAATAATCGAGCTGAGTTCGAGCTCAAGACGTAACTGCTAAGTCGAGCTCGAGCCTTAATCGAGTTTGTCGTGACTTAATCAAGTCGATCTATGAGTTCAAGAGTTTGTCGAGCCTTAATCTAGTCGAGCTTGAGCTCATCAAGTAAGAACAGAAAGAAAAATGAAGCTTTATTTCACCTTGCTCATAATCCTAGTGCACTCAAAAACTGATCTTGAGATTAGCATTTAGAGCTACCTTGTATAGCCATGAGAAGATGAAAAAGGAAGATAGAAAAAAAAAAAGATTGAGATATTGATTACATACCTCTAAGTAGGGCGGTTAGAGAACCAAACTTCTTTTCTGAATCATCCCAAAGCCTCCCCAATTGAGCCTCCAAGGTGCTGAGTATGTCTTCCCAAGAGGTCCCATTGTGCTACTTTAAAAAATAAAAGTTGAAGAAGAAGCTTGCTCCCAAAGTTGAAGAAGAAGACGAAGAAGAAGAAGATGAGAAAAGGAGAATTGGAGAGAGCTAAGGGAAGAAATTTCAAAATTTCAAATGGAAAAACGCTAAAAGATTTACAAGGGTTAGTTTATAACCAAAAGAGAGATTTTTGGGGTATTTATAAAGAGTTTTAGAGCCAATACTCAAAATTTAAATTTAACATTATTTTAATGCAATTTCAAGTATTTTTTAATTATTTTCAATTTTTTTAATAGGTCTTGACGAATGGGGATTAACAAACACCCATTTGTGGCGTAAGCAGTTGGGGTGAACAACGAGTCGAGCTACTCGAGTTCCACTCCTTACAGCTCGGCTCGTGAACGAGTTCAAGGCAAATCATTTGCTTAACGAGTCGAGCTCGAGTTCATGAGTTAACTCATTCAAATAATCGAGTTGAGTTTGAGCTCAACACGTAACTGCCGAGTCGAGTTCGAACTTTAATTGAGTTTGTCGAGCCTTAATCAAGTCGATAGCCTTAATCAAGTTGATATATTCAAACAAGTTCACGAGTTTGTCAAGCCTTAATCGAGTCGAGCTCGAGCTCAACAAGTAACAACAGAAAGAAAAATGAAGCTTTATTTCACCTTGTTCATAATCCTAGTGCACTCAAAAACAGATCTTGAGATGAGCTTTTAGAGCTACCTTGTATAGCCATGAGAAGATGAAAAAGGAANCAAATCTTGCTTAACGAGTCGAGCTCGAGTTCATGAGCTAACTCATTCAGATAATCGAGTTGAGTTCAAGCTCAACACGTAACTACCGAGTCGAGCTCGAGCTTTAATTGAGTTTGTTGAGTCTTAATCAAGTCGATATATTCAAACGAGTTCACGAGTTTGTCGAGCCTTAATCGAGTCAAGCTCGAGCTCAACAAGTGACAACAGAAAAGAAAAATGAAGCTTTATTTCACCTTGCTCATAATCCTAGTGCACTCAAAAACAGATCTCGAGATGAGCTTTTAAACCTACCTTGTATAGCCATGAGAAGATGGAAAAGGAAGATAGAAAAGAAAAAAAATGATCGAGTTATTGATTACATACTTCTTAGTAGGGCGGTTAGAGAACCAAACTTCTTTTTCGGATGATCCCAAATCCTCCCCAATTGAGCCTTCAAGGTGTTGAGGATGTCTTCCCAAGAGGTCCCATTGTGCTACTTTGAAAAATAAAAGTTGAAGAAGAAGCTTGCTCCCAAAGTTGAAGAAGAAGACGAAGAAGAAGATGATGAGAAAAGGAGAATTGGAGAGAGCTAAGGGATGAATTTTCAAAATTTCAAATGGAAAAACTCTAAAAGATTTACAAGGGTTAGTTTATAACCAAAAGAGTTATTTTATGGGTATTTATAGAGAGTTTTAGAGCCAATACTCAAAATTTAAACTTAACAAGATTTTCATGCAATTTCAAGTATTTTTTAATTATTTTCAATTTTTTTTAATAGGTCTTGACGAATGGGGATTGACAAACACCCATTTGGGGCGTAAGCAGAGGGGTGAACAACGAGTCGAGCTACTCGAGTTCCACTTCATACAGTCGGCTCGTGAACGAGTTCAAGGCAAATCTTGCTTAACGAGTCGAGCTCGAGTTCATGAGATAACTCATTCAAATAATCGAGTTGAGTTCAAGCTCAACACATAACTACCGAGTCGAGCTCGAGCTTTAATTGAATTTGTTGAGTCTTAATCAAGTTGATATATTCAAACAAGTTCACGAGTTTGTCAAGCCTTAATCGAGTCGAGCTCGAGCTCAACAAGTAACAACAGAAAGAAAAATGAAGCTTTATTTCACCTTGTTCATAATCCTAGTGCACTCAAAAACAGATCTTGAGATGAGCTTTTAGAGCTACCTTGTATAGCCATGAGAAGATGAAAAAGGAANCAAATCTTGCTTAACGAGTCGAGCTCGAGTTCATGAGCTAACTCATTCAGATAATCGAGTTGAGTTCAAGCTCAACACGTAACTACCGAGTCGAGCTCGAGCTTTAATTGAGTTTGTTGAGTCTTAATCAAGTCGATATATTCAAACGAGTTCACGAGTTTGTCGAGCCTTAATCGAGTCAAGCTCGAGCTCAACAAGTAACAACAGAAAGAAAAATGAAGCTTTATTTCACCTTGCTCATAATCCTAGTGCACTCAAAACATCTCGAGATGAGCTTTTAAACCTACCTTGTATAGCCATGAGAAGATGGAAAAGGAAGATAGAAAAGAAAAAAAATGATAGAGTTATTGATTACATACTTCTAAGTAGGGCGGTTAGAGAACCAAACTTCTTTTTCGGATGATCCCAAAGCCTCCCCAATTGAGCCTTCAAGGTGTTGAGGATGTCTTCCCAAGAGGTCCCATTTTGCTACTTTGAAAAATAAAAGTTGAAGAAGAAGCTTGCTCCCAAAGTTGAAGAAGAAGACGAAGAAGAAGAAGATGAGAAAAGGAGAATTGGAGAGAGCTAAGGGAAGAATTTTCAAAATTTCAAATGGAAAAACTCTAAAAGATTTACAAGGGTTAGTTTATAACCAAAAGAGTTATTTTAAGGGTATTTATAGAGTGTTTTAGAGCCAATACTCAAAATTTAAATTTAACAAGATTTTAATGCAATTGCAAGTATTTTTTTAATTATTTTCAATTTTTTTTAATAGGTCTTGACGAATGGGGATTGACAAACACCCATTTGTGGCGTAAGCATTAAGGGTGAACAACGAGTCGAGCTACTCGAGTTCCACTCCTTACAGCTCGGCTCGTGAACGAGTTCAAGGCAAATCATTTGCATAACGAGTCGAGCTCGAGTTCATGAGTTAACTCATTCAAATGATCGAGCTGAGTTCGAGCTCAACACGTAACTGCTAAGTCGAGCTCGAGCCTTAATCGAGTTTGTCGTGACTTAATCAAGTCGATATATTCAAACGAGTTCATAAGTTTGTCGAGCCTTAATCGAGTCGAGCTCGAGCTCAACAAGTAACAATAGAAAGAAAAATGAAACTTTATTTCACCTTGCTCATAATCCTAGCGCACTCAAAAACAGATCTTGAGATAAACTTTTAGAGCTACCTTGTATAGCCATGAGAAGATGAAAAAGGAAGATAGAAAAGAAAAAAAATGATTGAGATATTGATTACATACCTCGAAGTAGCACGTCCGGATGATCCCAAAGCCTCCCCAAGTGAGCCTCCAAGGTGTTGAGGATGTCTTCCTAAGAGGTCCCATTGTGCTACTTTGAAAAATAAAAGTTGAAGAAGAAGCTTGCTCTCAAAGTTGAATGAAGAAGACGAAGAAGATGAAGATGAAAAAATGAGAATTGGAGGGAGCTAAGGGAGGAATTTTCAAAATTTCAAATGGAAAAACTCTAAAAGATTTACAAGGGTTAGTTTATAACCAAAAGAGAGATTTTAGGGGTATTTATAGAGAGTTTTAGAGCCAATACTCAAAATTTAAATTTAACCAAGATTATAATGCAATTTCAAGTATTTTTTAATTATTTAAAATTTTTTAATAGGTCTTGACCAATGGGGATTGACCCTTAGCCTTTTAAACACCCATTTGAGGGTGAAAGCAGTAGGGGTAAACAACGAGTTGAGCTGCTCGAGTTCCACTCCTTAAAGCTCAGCTCATGAACAAGTTCAACGCAAATCATTTGCTTAACGAGTCGAGCTCGAGTTCATGAGTTAACTCATTCAATTAATCGAGTTGAGTTCGAGCTCAACACGTAAATGTCGAGCTCGAGCTCGAGCCTTAATCGAGTTTGTCGAGCCTTAATCAAGTCGACATATTCAAACGAGTTCATGAGTTTGTCGAGCCTTAATTGAGTTGAGCTTGAGCTCAACACGTAACTGTGTTGTCGAGCTTGAGCTGCTTCTGTTGAGCTATTCTCGAGTTCGAGCCTAGTCGAGCTAGAGGTTTCATTAGTCGAACCGAGCTCGAGCTGACTGAACTCAGGCTCGACTCGGTTCATATTCACCGCTTTGTGAGCAGGGCTAAAGCGTACATAACCAAGACAGGGCCTGCGCGCAGCGTAGGCTCAGGCATGGCCCATGCAAGTGTGCGCGGCCTGGATTGGCTGCACGTACTATGTGTTTGGTGCGAAATTGCCAACGCATTGCCATCCATGTGCCCTGGTCATAGCGCACGGCTATGCCATGCATTGCTCGTCCAAATGCATGGCCATGCCGCATCTTTCCCCCTATTGGCCAATTTTTGGGCCATTAAGGGGGGTTTCGAAAATTTGCAATTTACATTAAAATATATATTTTGAAGGGCAGCATGGTCTTTTATAAAATGGGTCCGGTTTTAATTTGAGAGGTTCCAGGCATATTTTAGACCCAGATTGGATTTGCTTGATTGCAAATGCGTTCTGAATGATGCCCAAGGTTCAGATCAAGAGTTAGATAAGTGTTTGCGGCTTAAAACATGTTTTTAAAGTTTTTGGCGCAAGATTGAGGTGAAAAACATAGATAAGTGTTTTGGGCTTAAAACATATTTTTAAAGTTTTCGACGGAAGATTGAGGTGAAAAACAAAGGTGAGATTTGTGTGTGTGTGTGTTTGGCGCTAAATAGTGTTGAAACTTGTTATTTTGATCTCGACTTGCGATCTTGAATCGAAATTTTTTATTTGGATCTGAAATTTGGTTTCGGATCTGGTTTGGACCCGAAAATGGCTTTATGGATCAATCTTCCTAATTTGGAAATGATTTCATTCGTTGGGTTTGATTATAGACTTTGGCTTGTTACTTCGGGACGAGGTGTGAATTTTTGGTTCTAGACATAGATTTGGACCTAAATCTGGATCTATATTTGAATTATATAGTATAATCTTTTTGAAAAGTTTGGGGTGATAACAAATGCCCCTCTTTGCTACTAAGTCGATGTATGTCGTACTTAGTGGCAAAGATAAGCACAACAAATTTTGAAAATAAAACATGTTTGACATAACATATCAGGTTTAACCCCTTACTTGAATAAGTTATTTGAACTTGTTGCTGGTTTAACTCCTTACCTGCATGGGTTTGCCACGATCGAGTTTAGGTTTGACCTCCTACCTACATGGATTGCTCTTGGGTTGCGTCAGAGGCTTAACCCCTTACCTACATGGGTTGCTTTCGGGTTTTTGAATGATAAAAATAAAAAATACCCTATTCTAATTATTATTTTTACAACTAAAGAAGGTCTAAAGGAATAAGAGATAAGATATGGAGAATACAAGTATTTGTCATTGATTGAAAGGTGAATACAAGAGGACTAAGCATAGAATTTCTTGAAGTAAAGAGTGTTAATATGATTGGTAAATTTCATCCCATCAACATCCGTCAACTAGTATGATTCTTGAGCAAGACTTCCTTAACAACGTATGTGCCTTCTTTGTTCATTACCCACTTGCCACGAAGTCGTCCTCTAAGATACACCACAAATAGTAAGACAAAGTCATTCACTTTGAAATATTTCTCAATAACTGACTTGGCAAATTGTCTGGCCACTCTTTGAAGATAGGTTTCAGCGTGTTCAGCTGCTTTTAGCCTCTTTTCATCTAACAAATCGAGCTACATTAGTCTCTTCTGTTGATATTGATTTAGAAAAAGTTCTATAAGAGAAGCAAACTTCAAAGTGAGTTTTAATATATGCAATTGTAGAACCACTTCCGTTCCATAGACTAGCTATGCTGGGGTAGCATTTGTTGGGTCTTCATAGTAGTTTGATATGCCCAAAGGGTGTTATGCATCTTTTCATGTCAGTTTCAATTAGTTTCCATTCTTCGCTCCAAGATGCAAATCATCATCTTATTGGTGGATTCAGCTTGCCCATTAGGGTAATAAGGAGATGAAAAATGATGCTTGATACGGTATTTGCAGCATAATTGCCTCATTTTTTTGTTTTTAAAATGATGTGGGATTCTGAATCAACACAAAAGATTATTGTTGATAAAAGACATTACATGTTGCCCTTTCATTATCCTAAGTGTAACGACTTCTACCCATTTGGTAAAATAGTTTGTTGTAGCTACGGAATACTTGTGACCGTTAGAAGCTGTAGGGGATAATGGTATGACTATGTCAAATGCCGACATTGAGAAGGGCAATGAAATGTTATATAATACAAGTGAGAGACCGGTGCATGGATTGTAGGAGCATGCAACTGACATTACTTACATCTTTTGACATTACTTACAACTGGTAATAATCTTTTTGCATAGTAGGTCCATAATATTCTGCATGAACTATTTGCTTGGTAAGGATTTGGTAACCAACATGACCTCTACAGCCTCCTCGATGTGCTTCTTTTATGACTTCTTTTGTCTCATCCTCATCAAGAGTATTTAGTATTAAATCCTTGTCTATATAGCACTCCTATAAGGATAAAGTACTTTGTTGACATACGTTAAATTGTTTTTTGTTCTTTCTTAGGCATCTTAGTCGGGAATTCTCCATTGTCAATGTAACGTTTGGTATCATGATACCAAGGCATATTGCCTTGTTATGGTGAACCTCTGATTTTTCATTCTCAAAAGAAGGAACTGCTTTGTTGGCTCGAAAGTAGGGCTGCACACTAGCCGAGTCGAGTTGTTTATGTCATGTTGTTTAACTTGACTCATTTTAACTCAACTCAATTAACTCGTTTAACTCAACTCAATTAACATATAAACTCATTTCACTCACTTGAAAGTAGATTCAACATTCAGCAATTATTCATCCTATTCCAAGCTTTAAACCATTTCTGTTTAAATATAACACTACAAAGTGTTTCATATAAATAATTGAGTCTCTAATAGCTATGAACGCATAATTGGTAAGAGAAAGAAAAAAGTCATCCTTTCACATAGATAGATAAGATGGCCACATGGGAATACATTCTTATGAAGTAGAAGAACACAAGTTGGACATGCTAAACTTTCGTGAATCTCTTATTGATGGTAGAACCTAAATCAATTGACAATCAACACAAAAATTAAAATGTTATCGTGAAAACAAAAGTTACAATTCAAGGTGCTTACACAAATTTGCACATGAAGACATGTTTTAATCTAATAATATTACGAAAAAAGTTTAAAACACAGTTCAAGGAAATAGAAGAAGACCAATTCCAACACTATAGATTACCAAACTAATTGGCAATGAAACTACATTATTAATACTAACAAGCATAATACGACAAGTTTCAACAACACAAATGTCCAACTCAACCTTTTGGTTTGATGAGTATCAGAGAACTCATCTCCGAAATATTTCCTTGTGCTAAACAAGGAAAGAACACAAAACTATTTCATTGTGTTAATATTAAGCATAGAATAGAATGCAAAATGCTTCCTTAACATGATAGAAGAAGAAAACACAATACTAGACAATTAATGCAGGCAAATCAGGCAAAAAAGAGCAGATAAGCTACAATAGAAAATGGTTTTAAAACTTTAAAATTTGAGTGAAAAATCAGGGTACAATACCATCATTGCAGCTATAAAACTGAATGAACTTCACCATAGCCAATACTTGCAAAGAATGACTAAATAGGATGTGCTTGATAGAGTACAAACGGGGGCAAATCCTATAAAAAATGGAAAAACAACCAAAAAATACATGGAAGTCCAACATTGACAACCAATGTATTTGAAAAATGTTCACTAACTGAAATTATTGTGCTCAAGAAGTAGAAAAGTTCAACCAAATTCATCATACAACAGAAGTGTTACTGTTCAAAATCAAAGATAGCAAAATCGTGCACTTGAATATATAAAAAAAAAAACATAACTGAGTAACTACAAGCTGAGCAGGGTCTTTCCATACCTCATCCACTAATGGAGCATAATCACGTGTGGCAGCTGGAATAATGCATTCAAATCTGAAACTTCCCATGTCAATGGTATACACTAGCCATCCAAAATCACATATAACCTTGAAATAAGAGCTATCAGGATTTTAATAGTGTGAATATTCTTGTATAGTTTTAATACATGATCCATATGAAAATGAAGAAAAATGAAGAATTAAGAGAAGGAAAGGAAGATCAATTGCATTTAAAATTAAATGCAACATAAACCCCAACAAATGCAACAGATACAAAAAATTACACGCACTAAAAAGCCACAATAACAATAAAAATCATAACAAAAACAGTAGGAATGAAAATAGATTTTGAGAGAGAACAATTCAGCCACAAGCCACAACAAAAAAAATTACAAGATAAACCCGCAGAGTGAACAGATTTTAGATTCATATGTTTTGTTTAGGACGGTCTCAGATACAAACTTTCTGCCATTTGACATCACTACCACAATAAGCTTCTATTCTTTACAACAAAAAACTTAACAGAAACAATTTTGGGTATTATTATTACTAGTACAAATAGTAGTTTGAGGAGAAGCAACAATATTCAATCCGGGAATCTTCAGATCAACGAAAAAAAAGGACCATGATATGATTATTTCATATTGAGATGCAACAATAAATAGAAGTAGAAGCAGAAGTAGAGTATCTCTCTGGTCATACCTTTTGGAAGCAATCCCAATTCCCGAACCGGCGGAGCAGCAGAGGGCACTCTGGGAGAGAGAAAGTGATGGGTGAGATCAAAGTCAGAGAGAGAGAGCATTAGAAGGAGGAATGTACTAGCAGTGGTTTGGTAGAGCCTTGAAAGCAATGCTGCAGTAGGGAAGACCAAATATATAGACAGTGCCGAAGGGCGTTGGGTGTTGGTTGGGTCCGTCTGAAACCAACAAAAGGCACTGCCACTGTGTGAGAGAGAATCAAAGAGAGGCCAATGCCATGGCCAATGGGTGAGATCAAGATGAGGGTCTGAGAGAAGGACAGAGCAGAAAACTTACATACCAGTGACAAGAGAAGACCGACAGAATGTCGGTGGGCTGATGTTTGTGGCTGGATGGTGGTGCTGCCATGTTTTTGCAGGCCGTGCTGCGATGAGGGAACATGAAGGGTGGTCGATGGAAGAGAGAGAGAGTAGTTGGAAAGAAAGGGATCGATTGCTTAGGTAAATAGTGAAGTGTTTTTGCCCTAAACCAGTGAACCAATTTATGTGATTCAACCGGTTTTAAGTAGCGAATTGAGTCGAGTTCTTGCAATTCAAACTTGACTTGCTTATCATTTCAAGTTTAAGTGTAAGCTCAAACTCGTCTCATTTATAAATGAGTTGAGTTCGAGCCGAGTTTGTTCGAGCAAGTTCGAGTCGAGCCCGAGTTGGCTCAACTCATTGTGCAGCCCTACCCGAAAGGAAATAGCGGATCCTTAGCTCGCGAAGCCATCCGTGATAGCGTTGCCTTCTCTTTTCATGTGAGCTATCTGCACTTCTTCAAATTGATGGATTAAGAAAACAACGATTTCTTGATATGGTACCATTTTTTCATCTTTAACCTATCATTCTCCATTCACTTGGTTGACGATAAGCTAAGAGTCGCCGAAAGCATGCATCTTCTTTACTTGAAAACTCAACAAAGAATGAAGTCCTCATATAAGGGATATGCAGCCATGTTATGGATAAATGGAAAGTCGAGTTTCAAAGAGTATGAAATTATTTCTTCTTCCCAAGAGATAAGAAAAATGCCTATATTTGCTTCCATCACTTTTTTGGATCTATGAAAGAACATTTTTCATATTGGAGCCAGTTCGGATCTTAACACTTGCTCATTAAGAAATTGACTATTTGTTCTAATTTATTCATGCTATAGAAAATCTACTAACTGATCCGCAATTGTTTGTCATATGATTAACTTATAAGACACATATTTAAGATCAAATTGCATCAGCAAAACTTGTCATTTGGTGATGCGCCCATCAAGGAATGACTGCTCCAAAATATATGTAAAAGGATTTAGTTTGGAGAGTATTTTGACCTCACAAGCTAATAAATAATGTCTCAGCTTTTGACACATCCAAACTAGCACTAGACAAGTTTTTCCATGGGTGAGTACTTCTTTTCATAGTGGATAAAAGTTTTGCTAAAAGTAGCAATAGTCTACCCCATGAGGGAAGGGGGCCCACTGGGCCTTGGCCCTACCCCAGTGATGGAAAAAAAAATAGATTTAAAAAAAATAAAAAATTTTAGTTTGGCTCGAGCCACAAAATGCCTCGACTTGCCCTATTTTACTCTATTTCAAAATTCAAAGGATAAAAATGCAGCCTACCCTTTCTCTCGCTCGCTCCCTTACCTCCCTCCTGCTGCTGAGCTCCCTCCAGTTGTAGACTTACAGGATTGCAGCCCATGGGCCATGTGCTGTAGCGGCCGCTCGATTGTGGAGTCACAGAACTAACTGTCTGCTAGACGAAACACCCATCGTGGCACCGTCCACCGGCTGGTGCTTCAGGCTTGAGTTGCTCTCTAAAGTAAGGTAAACACTGTGATTCCCTTCTCTTTCTCAATTCTACGTTAATCGCTTCCTCAGTTCCTCTCCCTGTGACAACTAGATTATCTTGTATTCTTATTTTTTCCCCTTTGCAGAATTGCAATTTGCATACACCGTTGTTGTGTTGTTTGGATGACAGCGGTTAAAACCAGATTTTGAAAAACCTAAACCCGCCAGACTTTTCCCAACCAAAGCATCAAGGTTGTTCATTGTTGAAGACAAAGATCTCTCTCAGTCACAGTCTCCCTTCTTGTTCTTCCTCTCAGTGAGTTTCTCTTCTGCTTTCAGAAACCTAACTTCACTTATTGTTCAGTCTTTCCCCCTTCATCAAATCATCGATTGATTCCTGGTCCTGGTGGCTGAAGATCGTTGTCTGATGCTTTTTGTTTTCTCTTGATGAATGTCTGTGGCCTGTGGTCATGTGGGATGTTCTTTCTTTTGTTGTGTTCAGATTGTTTTTCCTTGACCTGTTTGGCTGCTTGATTGTTTCTTTTTAGATTGGTTTTGAATTTATTTGGGGATGGTCTTCTGGAAAACCACTCGACTCGTTTGGTTGATTTTTTTTTGCCCTTTTTGGTTGATGTTCTTGATCGGTTTTCAGTTATGTTGTGGTGATGCTGCAAAACAACTCAATTGTTTAGTTTTTTTGTTTTTCATCAATTGATCATCGGGCCATGTTATCTCTTGATATCACCTAGCTGTCCCCGAATAGATGACATTTTTCTTACAACCACATAGTTTGAGCAAAGATCTCGCTAAATTTGTGAGTTATACACACATGCTAACCACAACCGTGTATGTAGACCAAATCCAACTAATTATTTGCTAACTGCAACTAAATGGATCTAGGTTGTGTCGAAAAATGGATGAAGCAGACCCACAAACATCTCTTAGCCTTTAGGTTCCTCTCATAAGCTCACTCTCCTCTCCATATTTACCTTGCAGATTAATCATTGCTTTCCTTTTTAATTTTGGGGTTTGTTTGATCCTTAGATGATACCTGCTGGCCATGTGTGAGGTGGTTGATGTTATTGATGCATTATTAAATTCCAAAGAGGTTCACTATATTAAAAAATATAATAAAAATATAGTTACTATTAAAGGAGTGAGAAGAAAATATAGCTTGCCTTCACAAACATACCAATTTTTTAGGGGCTCCATTCTAACTAAGTAGATGTAGAATTTAAAATTTTCAACTTGCAGGAGATCAAACTTACCAGTTGAGACATTATAAGAATGATATTTGTCATCATCCAAGTTTTCAAAATTTGGGTATACTATCGGATGTATATCAAGCATTGGTACGTGGTTGAAAAAGTGAAGGATATCCTTACGTATATAGGTTGCTTAGTCTCATTCTAACGCTTCCTATCTCCACTGCAACCACAGAAAGGGCATTCTCTGCTATGAAACTTATTAAAACAAGGTTGCTTAACAAAACGGAGGATGAATTCTTTGCAGATTGTTTACTTTTGTATATTGAGAAAGAAATTGCTCAAATGTTTGAATTCAAATGATAATATTGATGCCTTTTATAAGATGAAAAGTCGTAAAGCACAACTGCAATAGGTAAAGTATTTTGTTGCATCTGTTTTATGTTAATGTTTATTTGAGTCTTTTTCAGTTTCAATAATAAATGATGTAGTTATTGTTTACATCTTGTTGTGCAGGTGAATGAATGATGATATGTGACAATTTTCAATAAAAATGGAGGCAAAAACTGATTGTGTTGCATAGAAAGAATACAAAATTGTTTGTTTTAGGCAAATAACATTTATTTTTTTGGTTTTGGAGTTTATAAATATATTTGTTTGCTATATTTTGAGTTCTGACATTTGTATGTTCATCTTATGCTCACACCTACGTCACTGTAATAGAAATAGAGCACATTATCTATTTAGGACAGATCGCGCTTTGTGTTAATGACATAAACAATTATTAAAATGTGTCGTAGGACAGATCACGCTTCACGTTCTTGACATGAGCAATTATATACGACATATGTTCACTTCTACTATACTGTAGTTTACAAATATTATCTAAAGTGTGTGAACCTATATATATATATATATATATTGTAAAATTATATATATTATATATTATATATAATATTTTATATATATATATATTACAATTTGTTGGACGGTTTGGCCTACCCCTGAAAAAAATCCTGGCTCCGCCCCTGGTCTACCCAAACATAGGACTTTAGGATTGACAAATTTAAAAGATACTTCTTGATATTTACTAATGATTGTTGGCATTGGAGACCCCATTCAAATTTGACGTATTTTCTTAGCAATTGGTTGAATGGTTTGCATCTTATGGCTAGATCGAAGATGGCCTAGACTGGATTCAACCTTACAAACTTCGTATCTCTTTAATATTAGTGGGTAGTGGCATATTGATGATTGCTTTAGCTTTGGTAAGAACTATCTCAATCTCCTTTTACTAACCATGAAACCTAACAATTTACTAGATTCAACTCTAAACACACACCTTTGAGGATTTAATCATCTTTTGCGTTAGATTTGATTAAGATGCCATCAATATATGCATTTATGGTTTTGTGCAATTGGTCATAAAAATGGCAGCCATGGCCCTCTGATAAGTTGCTCCAGCATTCTTTAATCCAAATGACATTAATGTGCAATAAAAGGTATCCCAAGGTGTGGTAACTGTGGTTTTGGGCTGATCCTTGACTGTAAATTTGATTTGATTGTATCTTAAATATTCATAAAAAAAAAACATGACATGACTGGTAGTACTGTTCACCAATAAATCAATGTTTGAAAGAGAATAATAATTTTTTGGTGGGGCTTTATTTAGGTCTAGAAAATTGATGCATAGCCTTACCTTGCCATACTTCTTAAGGACAACAACAATGTTAGCCAACCACTCGGGATAATCGATGGTTTGAATAAAGTTGGCCTTTAGTATATCCTCTAGTCCTTCCTTTATGGGCGCTTCAAATCTAATCAAACTTGCATAGATTTTGTTTTATTGGCTTGCAATTGAGACCTAAAGGGAAACAAAGTTCAATGAACTTAGGGGCTAGGACTAACATATCTTCGTAAGTCCATGCAAAAAACTTATTGGTGACTTATAAGAAAGTCTACCAAATTTTTCCTTTTTCCTATTGAAAAACTCATGTCAATTTGAAGGATCTTAGGATTCTCACTGGTTTCAATGTTAGTTTCTTTCATTTGATCATTAACCAAGGACAATTGATATTCTTGTTTCTGAATTTGAGAAAATTCTGATAGTTTTAACTCGAGTGTTGTCATAGTTCTATTTCATCAGTTGCTTGTTTGATAGATGCTTTATGGAGGACTCTCGAGGAAAAAGAAGGAACTGAAATATGTTAAGTCACGACATCCAGCAAAGAGGAGGATAAAGGAAAATTGAAAAAAATTAAGTGATAAGTATTGAATATTGGAGGAAGAAAAGGAGAGAGTGAGAGAACTTTTCTAATGGCATTCATGTGACCCTAATCTCATATTTAAAGAGATTAAGGTGCGTTATCAACTTTACAAATTTACTCCACTAAACATAAGATAACAATTAAGTGGACCCATTTCAACTTTCTAATATTTTAGAAAGCCTCTACCCGACTCCTAGAAGTATTTAACACTCCCATTCAAACTGGAGCATAGATATCAATCATGCTCAGTTTGTTACATCCTCTCAAGAAATCACTGATGGGAAGAGTCTTAGTAAACATATCAGTAGCTTGATCTTCAGAAGAGACATGAATAATGCTAATGACTCCTTCTTATACCAAGTCCCAAATATAATGACAATCCACTTCCATGTATTTCGTCCTCTCGTGGAAAATAGGGTTATTTGCGATGTAGGTTGTTGCTCTGTTATCACAATACATATTCATTGGGAGTTTCACTTAAATCCCCAGTTTTAGAAGTACCAATTTGACCTAAGGCATTTCAACTGTAGTTTGGGTCATAGCCTTATATTCAGACTCAACACTAGATCTAGCAACCACATTCTATTTCTTGTTTCTCCAAGAAGTAAGATTCCCGTTGATAAAGACGCAAAAACCTATAATAAATTTCCTACCATCTACTGACCCTACATAATTAGCATCACTATATGCTTCTATGTCCACACTTCTCCCTTTTTGAACCATAACCCCTTTCTCGGGGCTAATTTCAAGTATTTTACCACCATTAGAGCAGTCTCCCAATGAATTTCTTGAGGTTTTTCTATGAATTGACTTAACTTGTTCACAACAAAGCTGATGTCAGGTCGAGTGATGGTCAAATATAAAAGTTTTCCTATCAAAGATCTGTAGCGAGAGTCAAAAGCCTCTAAATCATCATCATAGATATGAATTCGATGATTCATAGGAAGTGTAGCAAGTTTGGCTCTCAATAACCCTGCATTCTGCAAAAGATCGAAAACATATTTCCTTTGAAACATCACAATTCCTTTATTACTACGAGCCATTTCAATACCAAGGAAATAACAAAGTTGACCAAGATCTTTTGTGACAAAGTGTTTTTGTAGAAACTCCTTTGTCTGAGCTGTCTCTGAAGTACTCTCTAGTGGCGACAATATCATCAATATATACAATCAATATCACTATATTAGAAGTCTCTCGCTTGATAAACAATGAGTGATCAAGTTGAGATCTTTGAAACAACCTTTCTTAGCATATGAAACCATGCATAAGGATTTTGTTTAAGCCTGTAGATAGCCTTTTTGAGTTTGCATACCTTGGAATACTACCCCTGTCATTCTAAACCAGGTTGTTGTTGCATATAGACTGTTTCAGAGAGATCACCATATAGAAACACGTTTTTCACATTAAGCTGAAAAAGAGACTAATTCTGTGAATTGCGAGAGATTTAATTAGGTGAATAGTACCTACCGTGCCATAGGTGAAAACGACTCGAAGAAGTCCACCCCATAGGCCTGTGTATAGCCTTTAGCAACAAGACGAGCTTTGAAGCTTTCTACAGAACCATCAAAATGATATTTGATGGTGAATACCCATTTGGAGCCAACAACATCACAATTCATCGGTGAGTCCACCAGGTCCCAAGTCTCCCTAAAAAGAAGAACATCCATTTCCTCTTGCATGGCTTGCTTTCATCGTGAATCTAACAAGGCTTGGTGGTGAAAGATCGGAATAGTGTGACTAGCCATAGCTCGATCAAACTGTACCAAAACTGTGCTCAAATGGTCCATAGAAACCGAGTTAGAGATCGAATGCCTTATGCATTGTCACTGGCCCTTGCGAATGGTAATAGGTAGATCATCTGCAGAACAATCGTCATTTCTTCCTGAGTCAATATTATCATTGGAACTTACCTCATAAGAAGATTCTAGTGGGTGGTTTAGAGAGGGACCTTAACGCCGAGAATAGACTATTGGAGGATTGAGAAAACGGCCACATGACAGTGGTTGAGAGAAAGGAATCGACTCAAGTGATACTGGGGGAATATGAATAGGATTAGACACGGGAAGCTCGGACACAATGGTATTTGGAGTGGAAAAAAGATGAGACTCAAAGAATGTAACATCTGCGCTGACAATCCCTTTCTTATTCTGGAGATTAAAACTTCGATAACCTTTTTTATTGACAAAATATCTAATGAACACACATTTGACAGTTTGGGCAACAAGTTTGCTTTTGTTTGGGCCCAAGATGTGTGCAAAGCAAGTGCATCAAAAAACTTTGGGAGGTATATGAAATAATGGTCGATCTGGATATAGTATTTGAATGGAAATGCATTCTTGAATGGCAGACGAGGGCGATCTATTGATGAGATAGCATGCTAAAAGAATAGCATCATGCCAAAAGTAGGCAGGTATATGAGTATGCAACATGAGGGTGCATGCCACATTTAGAAGTTGTCGACATTTGCATTCAGCAACACCATTTTGTTGGGATGTGTGAGGACATGTTTATTGTGATCGAATCCTATGATTGGCAAAAACTTGAAGTAGAACTGAAGACCTAAATTCAAGAGCATTATCAGTGTGAATATTTTTTAACAATAAAACCAAACTGGGTTTTTATTTCATTGACAAATTTATGAAGAATACAGATGACTTCAGACCTGTCCCGTAACAAAAATACCCAATTGACTCTAGTAAAATCATCATCCAAAACAAGGTAATATCAGAAATGTGAACGAAAGGAAACACGACTTGTACCCCAAACATCAACAAGCAGAAGATCAAAACACTTTGACTCGATTGACTCTGACTTGAAGGGAAACTACTTCGTGTATGCTTGCCTAACTAGCATGCATAACATAAGAAAGACTCTGATGCAGGAATATCTGAAAAAATGTGACAAAGCATGGACACAAAAGGATGACCCAGTCTGAGATGCCACTGCAAAGGAGAAAGCTTCGACGTGAAAGAGGATGCAGCAACATCTACAGGGACAGAAAGGAAATAGAGCCCCTCCAGCTCATAGCCGCCACCAATCATCTTTTCAGTTTGTAAGTCCTGAAAAGAACATGAACCACGATAAGAAAATGACTCTACACTGCAAATCTCTAGCCAAATTGCTTAACAGATAACAAGTTAACATGAAATCGAGGAGCATGTAGCACATGTGCCAAAAGGTGTGAGATAGATATCACCACAGCCCAGAATGAGAGACAACTTGTCGTCAGCCAACCTGATGTGCTATGTAGTGAACCTAGTAAACAATAAAAACATTTGTGGCTGATTACAACAATGCTTGGATGCTCTTGAGTCAATCATCGATATCATACCTGGGTCACTGGTAGGGACACCAATAGAGAAAGTCGAGTCATGCAGTTGTGTTGGTCGAGGCAGAGGTAGACCTCTGAGCTAGAACCAGATCATATTCTTTCTTGCTTAAGTTGAGAGAATATGATGGAGATATAAGAGAACAGGTACGAGACTCAACCATAGAAGTTGTAGCCTGTGAGAAAGTTGCAGTAGATGAAGAAGACCCTTTTCCTGCATTCATTCTCCCTCCACCACGTCCTGCAGAACGGGGATGGGGATGCTTGTCCCAACAATGATCCTCTAAATGCCCTAGTTTACCACAATAGGAACAGTGAAATCTGACATGTCCTGCACTATGTCCCTTAGTTCCAAAAAAAGAACTATGGCCACTTCCTCCTGACATCACAATTGCAGAGACTGTTGTGTCATGCGTAGACTGAGTGCAAGACAACTCAGCCTATTATAAGTATCTGCTAAGTCTAGAAGGTCACTACTTATGAGAATTTGAGACTTCGCCAAAAAATACTCTAAAGATAACCCAGAAAGAAACTTTGCTACCATACCAGTTTCAAAATATGATGCATAATAGTGCTTACAAGGTGGGCGAAGAGCTTTTAACCATTCATATGCAGTAGTCAATGTAGCAAAATATTGTGACAGATCTTGATCCCCCTTGCTGTATGTTACAAAGCTCTTCTTCCAGTTGTAAAATCTTAATAACATTAGTGGCATGCGAATATGTCTTCTTCAAGAAAGACCACATATCTCTAGCTCTGGTGTAGTATGTAATAGTTGGAGCTAGATGGGATTCTACACTATTCATGATCCATGACATAACAATGTTATTATCTTCATCCCACGTAGCATATTTTTCATTCTTCTCAAGAGGTTCATCTTCTTCAATAATATACTTTTTCTGATGGCCAACTATAGACATCATAAAATTCCTAGACCAAATTTCATAATTTGAATAATCAAGTTTGATTGTGGTTTCATAGGAGAATGAGTTACCGGCCATCTTGTATTTGTTAGACCCTTCTAACCTACGACCGTCAGCCATACGAAAAAATTGTAATAGAACACGATGACTACAACTAAATGATGTGCATTAGGTTGAACACAAACACAAAAATAGCAAACTGTTTTTCCGACATGGATAGTAGGAAACACTTTCAGATGTAGATAATAAGAAGCAAGCAAGCACATGTTTGACAATAGAGAAAAAACAGTCTCACTTCAACGATGCAGAGAAAAAACAGAAACATGCCTACTTCATACGATTCCCAATCTGTGTCACTTCAACGATGCAGGAAAAAACTAAAATCTGCGAAAATGACATACCTTTGCCTGTGGAAATCCACTAGGCACCACACGACTCAGACTACCCTAGCAGATCAAGTGTTCTCTGGCCTGAACATCTTCCACGGCAGCACCTAAGTCAGATCTGATGTTGCAGCAATGTCTGATCTGATCCACCATTTCAGCGACGCGATCTGGCTCAAACTGCTTCAACGACAGTAACTTAACAACTGCAATAGCTTTCAGCAACTTAACGACTATAACAACAACACAAGGGTGCTAATCACGTTTCTACATGTTAAACGTGATTAGCCCCTTTCCACCAACCAATCTACTTGATTGTTTGTAAATAGCAAGAACCCTAGGCATGAAACCCTAGTTTGGAGAAAGAGAAGAGAAATGAGAGAAGGAGAGAACCCTAGGCGTGAAGCTCTAGATTGCACAGCCCTAGGTCTGTTGCTCTGGTACCATGTCAAATATTGGAGGAAGAAAGGGGCGATAGAGAGAGAAAGAGAGGAAACTTTTCTGATTGCATTCACGTGATCCTAATCTCATATTAAAAGATATTAGGGTGCGTTACCGACTTTACAAATTTAGTCCACTAAATATAGGATAACAATTAAGTAGACCCATTTCAACTTTCTAATATTTCAGAAAGCCTCTACCGACTCCTAGAAGTATTTAACAATAAACATAACAAAAGATTACTTGCATTGAACATGGAAAGTTCTTAGTACATAGAGAGGGTCCTCCCATGGGACTAGACAAGTACAAGTTAAGATAAAAAAAAATTCATGGGAGGAAAATAAAAGTGAACACTATCGGCCAAGAGGGTCTTCTTCAAACTTTTTAGGGTACCCCAATCTTCTGGTGTTCATCTGAAAGGAGATTGTGATTGGTTGTAAAATGCCATCTTATCCTACACGTACGATGATGACAGATGAGCTAAAATTCTACTTGAGGCATTGGTGAAGAGTGGATGAGATACCTTGTACTTCGTGGATCCAAGGCCACTTCAGGAGCAAGTTGTATGTTGGTGTGGGGTACATCCACCACATAGAATAAAAGGAAATGCAGTGTAAGGTGCATTCAATGGTCACACCCATAATGATGGTCCTTCCGCTATTCATGCTTCAACCATCATATCCATAGATCTTGCTTTGATCAGGGTGATATTTGTCATCACAGAAGCCCAAAGCCTTGGCCGTGAGATCAGGATAAATATTTAAGTCACTTCGTCCATCGATCAATACATGTGACACAATCATTTTATTAACTTGAGTGACGATATAGAGAACATCTTCATGGTAATATTTTCATTTAAAAAAATCATTTTCTATAAAAGTGATCGACTGGTCTTTGGAGGCCTGAATTCAGTCTTCCTCAACAAGAAGTTCTTCCAAAAGGATGACATCATCTAAATAACATGGATCCTCATTTGAGAAGTCATTTGATGACTCATTGTAATTTTCTTGAGACTGAGGGGGGATTTTTGGATGAACTTCATGCCTTATTGTTCATCATATGGATGAAATCTAAAGGTTGCTTACTTTGATTGGTTACCATGACTTGATGTGATATGTCTTCATCACAAGGTCAAATGTGCTCATGTGGATGATATAGGAGCGGAGTGATCACTGCAATTTTGGTGATTGTTGCATTTTCATGATTGGGGAATGAATTCCTCAATACTTCAAAAATGTTATCATCATCAACCTTGAGATCTTTGTTGATGAAATTCTGGATGATATTCTTGAGGACAATACAATCTTCGGTGTCATGACTACATGCACAATGAAACTTGCCTAGTTTTTCTTTATCATTTCTCATCATTTTTAGAGGTTCTGAAACTTTTGGCATGATGACAATTCCTTTGGCAAGGAGATATTTTAGAATCTTCTCGTGAGGTTGACTGGTTGGGTTTGCTCGGTCGTGAACACATTCTGATCGACGCCTAAGGTTTAGATCAAGAGTTAGATGTGTGTTTTGGGTTTAACACAAGTTTTTGGCACAAGATTGAGGTAAAAAACAAAGTTGAGATATGTGAGTGCACGTGTGGCGCTAAGTAGTGTCAGAACTTGTTATTTTGATCTCGACTTCGAATTTTGAGTCGAAATTTTTTATTTGGATGCAAACTTTGGTTTTGGGTCTAGTTTGGACCCGAGAGTGGCTTTATGAATCTATATTTTTCAAAATTGGATTTGATTTCATTCGTTGGGTTTGACTACGGACTTTGGCTTGCTACTTCTGGTCAAGGTGTAAATTTTGGATCTAGGACTTGGATTTGGACCTAAATTTGGATTTAAACCATGCACTTGGATTCAGATATGGGTCTTAGTGGTTTTTTGGATATAGGGTCGAGATTTGGACATGGATAAGGATTTAAAGGCCTATTTTGGATCTGGAGTCAAAATTTGGACTTGGATATGGATCTAAAGGCTGTATTGAGGTGAACTTGGGCATATGGTCTAAAATTAGATCTGAATTGTTGTAAAAATGATTAAAATTACTGAAGTCATATTTGAACAAATATAGAAAAAAAATTTGGGGTGATATCAATTCTTTTACGGGGCATGTCATTTGTGTCGATCTACTCGGACCTAAGATCCTTAGAAGCGATTTATAGATACCTTCTCAAATCTTGGGTCAGATAATTTCACAATGCTAGAGTAAGATGATTACGAGTGTAGATCATAGGTCTAACTTAAGAACTTTAGTTTGACGAACCATAGACTTTACATTGGACCTTGTCATATTAACAAAGTGCGCAAGATTTATGAATTTAAAATCTAAAGTACTCAATAGTCTTCAGATTAAATTTCACCCGCACATGCATTTTGAAGCATAGGTGAAATTTGCAGAAAAATTTGTGGAAGCTAAAACTTGAGAAAAGAAAGTTAGTTTGAGGAATTTGACTAATTTACTAAACACATTGTTCCATCATTTACATGTGAAGTTCATGTGAAAACTAAAAATGTGCCATAAATCTTGCTATATATATATATATATATTTTTTTTTGATGAATGCCTTTTTTCCATGTCAGGGAACCCTAATATTCGTACCACCACCAAGGGGTTAAGTGTTTGATGGTTGTAACAAATCCGCTATGGCGTACCCTCTGTGGTGGGTCCATTCAAGGTGCACATTCTCTTCATTTTAAGGCTAAAATGGTGTAAAATACCTGAGCATTGGTGAACTTCTATTGAAGGAGTGACATTCTTCAAGAACAACTTACCTTATGATGTTTGATTCATAGTCAACCAAATACATGTACTCCGCAAATGGTGAAAAGGCACAAATACTGGATGTTTGATTCATAGTCAACAAAATACATGTACTCCCCAAATGGTGAAATGACATAAATACTGGATGTGTAGAACGGATACTCGATGACGGAGTATCCGTTTCTTGAGATGCCAGGAAAATTCTTGACGTATCAGAAAGGGAAAAATCAAACATCCTCTAGGAAATGCTGTCCCATAATGAAAGTTATTCAGGCCATCAAATAATACAAGCACTGATGCACGATAGATACAGCTAGTCTAGGCTCCATGTTCACTTGACATATACTTCTTAAATGGTTGGTGATATCTCAAAACTTGGGATCGGATGATTAGCTTGGCTGAGCTTGGACTTTTTTTTTTTTGGTCTCAAGGGCACTTGAGTCATTGACCCGTCTGATCTGAACACCACATGCGGTTGCACAAAGGTCCACCTTCATTACAATGAAATTTTTGACATGGATCCGAAGGAGCTTGTTGCTATTGTTAGGGCAAGGGCTAGTAGGAGGCTAGTTCCCATTTCGAATTTATGTGTCAACAACCCTCTATGCAACAAAAGAATGTTGGTGCAATGGTCAGGGTGGGGTCCTGTAGATGGCTGGTTTTCGTTTCGAGTCCTTATCACATCAACCTTTTGTGCAACAAAAGAGGGACGCCCAAGCTGAAACGTGGGAATAGCCTCCTACTCACCCGAAATGAGTTATCGAAATTTGGTTTACGTGGCACTTTTCAAAAAGGGTTTTTATTTAAAAAACTTGGGCTATTTCATATTATTCACTCAAAAATATTATTTTAGCAAAACTGGGTTAACAAATCCAGTTTTAACCGTATCAAAACAGGCATAAAATGCTCCCAATCTCTCCAACTAATGAAATTGGGTACTTGCTCCGTTGAGCGCAATGTTCTTTGAAAGGACAGAAAATTTGGTCGCCTGTCATTCGTTCCTGAAGTCTGACGCAGTCATTATAACTATTCGTTTTAAGTTTCATTATATATACTGTGAGCCATAAACGGGAAAAAATATGTGGTCAACATCATTGGGCAGCTCAAATATGGAATCACCAGATGCCAATATTCTTTGCGGTACATCACTTGTTTTTGAACTATTTGATGTAACATGAGTAGAAAATTACTGAGCCGAGAATATATTTTCAGCATCTCAGTTGCTCAAGATTTCTGCAGTTATAATCACAATCTTAAGTTTGTTTTTAAGATTCTAAGGGGGTGGGTATTCTCCATGGATAATAATGATGCAGCAGAGTTTAGCATCTTCAAGTGGTGGGTGGAAGCTACTGTTACTAATGTCATCATTATGTATGTTTCCTAACATTGCATCCATGGGAACGGAACGGAGGCTCAAAGCAATGCTGCAGGAGAGGAGACTTTGAAAAGAGATAACGACAGAAGGGCTGATTGTTTCAAATGATTCGGCGCCTCTTTCATCTGCGAGCAGAATTTTACATTACAGAGATGTGGATTGCAGATGTGAGGAGGGCTTTGGGTGAGCGGAAGGCTATTCCTACCGCCAAAGTGAAGGTCAAAGCCTTCCCCCTTCCCCCTTCTCCTCATCCTATAAGGCTGGTTTGTAGTACTTAAAAGCACTACCTCTGCTATATTACTAATACTTTACATTACTAATATTTTACAAATGCTTTGAAAGATGGATAAAAAAGAAGAAGAAAAAGTCAATGTAAATCAAATCCACCCAAATTGGTGAGATTGATATGGAAAAGAGGTATCTGTGACATCCTTTCATTTTTTTTTTATTTTTTTTTCCTTTCTTTCTTTTCTTTCCTGCTGTTTCCATCGATTCATTTCATGTACTTTCCTTCATTCAAAACATAGGGTAAATCTACCTCATTTTTTTGGCAGTTGCATAAATACTAACAAAATGTTGATCTTACCAAACAGCCCTTAGATAAACGTCAAGTTTCATAACCTGACACGAATGAATGGCGCCAATGGGCTGGCAGAAGACTTGATTAATGTCTAATGTTTTGCTGAACGATACGCCTACCACCAAAACGATACAGAATCTTAAAAATTCAGTGTCTTGAACTTTTTTGTTACTTTAAGTTGTTTTTCGATTCAAATAGAAAGAGATAAAACATAGATGTGACTCGACTCGTGTAATCCAACGAGGCGATGCGAGTCCTCCCAATAATGGTACCGTTTCACTGGAAATTTTCACACAAAGTATTCAAAAAACCGCCCTACTTTTCTTTATTTACGAATCGAGGTGAAATAAAACTGGCAAACGGCCTTCCGGCAACAGGCTTTTCCTCGGCACCGGAATTTTCGTTGCCCGAAAGATGGTACACTCTCTCCTCGGGGTTTCTTTTTCCTTTTTCCCCATTTCCTTCAACGTCGTTCTGTCTAAGAATTTGATGGTCTTGAGTATGTTTTGGAGATTGCTATGACTCATCCGATCTGTATCTGAACTATGAATATTCGCTGTTATATCCCTGACTTCCGTCTTGGTTCAGAGGGCTACTGCAGCAGTAGATCCGAAATTGACTCCGACTGCGTCGTTTCCGTTTGGTTAGTTGCCTCTGATCACTAGGCATCACTTTATGCGATTTGTTCGCTGGACCCGGAGATCAGTGGGTGTAGTTCTAACGTTTTGGAATTGGTCGTCGCTTTAACTGCTTGAATAGTTCTATTTGTCCTGGATATATCTCCGGGATGCATGCTTATTTTCAGTTCTTTGCTGGTTTTCTCATTTTCTGATAAGTTGGAGTGGTATTTCTCTTGCGGGCAGTCATGTTTCTGATTAATTCTGGCGCGAAACGCCCTGTGGTAATGGAATATTTTTGTACTTTCTTATGCCTCCAACTTCTCATCCATGATTATGCAATATGGAGCCATTGATGCGCCTGTTTGCGGGTGAAATGGGGTTCTCGAGCCATTAGGGGTGCATTAGGTATTTCTGGGCATTGCAGGAATGCCGCCATTTGTGGATGTTCCTTTTTTCCTTTTTCCCTGTGTCTGATAAGAGCAAACGTGGGCTTTTTTTGTCTTAAATTGGTATGAGGAATGTGAATTTCTTTCTTCTTTGTAATTCTGTCACTTCATTGTTCAGGCGAACACTCAGCGGTTGTACCTGACATGCATAAGGAACACTCTGGAAGCTGCGATGTGCCTTCAGGTAGCTTAACAGGCAGTTTACCATCTTATTGAAATTGGTGCAGCTTTTAATTTTTTTAAACAGCATTGAAGTTTTTAACCTGATCGTTTTGCTGCTTTCTCTAATAAGTCCTGAATCACGTCTGCTTCTTGAAGTAAGTTGCTGCATGTGTTACTTGGAAAAGTTGCTGCATGTGTTACTTGGAAAAGTTGCTGCATGTGTTACTTGGAAATGCTATGTAGAATTTACTTATGTATACACTATGATAGTCACTGTTGAACCTTGGTAGTTGGAACATATTCTAGGGAAAATGCTTATTGCTATACTACCAAATACTGTTCTTTCGCTTGCATAAGGAACGAGTTAAAAACCAAGTGGAAATCATCAATTTTCAAATGTCCAAATAGCTTTTCTTCCCCACACACGCGCCCCTCCCCTCCCCCACCCCACCCCTCCACCATCATCCACGGCTTACTGATGTTCAATAAAAACCACCTAAGATAATAGAACCATGTAGGAGATAGAAAGAATGCTAAAGACAAATAAGGAAAAAAATACACAAAAAAACGAAGGATAAATGTTTTGCCTATTTGTCAACTGCATTAGTTTCTACTTTTGGTGTCCTTCGTACCAAGGTAAGCAATTACAGAAAGATCAAAGTATTCTTCCTTTTGTCACTCATAGATTGATGTTGATGCAATCAATGAACTAATTTTATTGGTCGACTCATAGATCTTGCCTTAGACCTTAAACCCTAAGTGCTAAATCCTTTTAGTGGCCCATGAAAAGTACAAACAAACCCATGAAAAGTACAAACAAAACAAGACTACGGGTTTGTGACAACATTTCTTTTGCAGTTCCTAAACCTTTATGTTCTGTTACAAGTCTTTATTAGCTTGGAAAAAAAAAATCCTTCTGAAGGATCAAATATTTATTCAGTGAATGCATGACTATGGCCATCGAATAGGAAAATTTTACTTTAACAGTTCTTTGGTTGCTCTTTAGCATTAGTAGATCTTGGTTTAGGTTCTGTACATTTGGTGTACATAACACATATGGTTCTTTTCCTTGTAGAATTTCCCATGCCAAGAAGTGGAAAGACATAACAAGCCAGAGGTTGAATTGAAGTAAGTTCTCTTGCTAAGAGCACTTAACAAAGCAACTACATTGATCCTCCTGAAAATTTCTTTTAAAATGAAGTTCTAAGTTCGAAATTTGGTGCACAATATGTTGTCTGCAAATTTTGTTACTTCTTATGCCCGTATCTCTTGTATTCTGCTATTGTTTTGCACGGTTGCACCTTCACTATCCTAGTGCTTGTAATGGTGGAGCTCTGTCTCATCAAGCATTAATCCTTCGTGAGGCCATCTAATGACTTGCATGTTCGGTCTCCTTTGTTTGCTACTGAACTTGCCAATTGTCCTTGTAATTCTGTTGTGGGGGAGTAAGGGGAGAGAGAGGAAAAGGCATAGTAGAGATCACACAGCTCTTCTTCCTTGTCACTAAAACTGTAATACGTTTTATTGATCCTTCCCATATAGTTTCTCTATCACAATTCCAGGCCATTTCTGAATCTTGCTTCTGAGCTCTGATGCATTGTTTTGATCTCAGGACCACAAGCCCCTTTCATTAAAAAAAGAAGAAAAAAAGGAGTGCTAATCAATAAACGTGCATGCAAAGTACCAGTGTACCACCAAGCCCCAGTTCAATTAAAAAGGTTGGCACTTTTTTGAAAAAATGGAAAAGCCTCAAAATTAGGTAAAAATAAAATAAATGAGAAACTAATAAGGAGACATAAAAATAACTGTATGAAGTGATGTTTAGTGGTGAGAAAAATACTGATAATATAGTATAATTCAAGTTTAAACAATGACAACTAGAACTGACATTTAACAACCATAACATCATCTAGGATATACGACTTAGTAAAATAGTGAAGTCAGAAATCAAAATAGAAAATGGAAACTGGCAAATGCACAACTAACAACAGTTTGTAGCCCTCATGGCTTTGTCAATACAAATCAAGTCATTCTTCATTAGAAAAAGGAAAAATAGTGAAATTCGTTAAAATACATTTTAATGTTCTTTTCAAAAAGTCAGGGTCTTTTTTCTTTCCTCTTCTTTTGATGTTAATATGGTACCTTTTTTTTTTCAAAAAAGCATGATATTTGTGGCCAATGCCAGAAGTCATGTGATGTTCCTTGTAATGGGAACTGCTGAACAATTGCATCTATGGCATGCCATAGATATATGGCATGCATTTTCTTTTTCTAATGGCATTGAATTGCAGTGCCATGATAGGATGAGATCAGGTGTACACAGACTGTCATAGATGGTATAGGTTCCAAATTTAATGAACACTACCAATGTTAGAGAAAGTTTGCTTAACCTGCTGGATTATCATTCACCTAAGCCCAACAAATACAGGATCAAAAGTAATAAACTACAATCTAAACTTAGCTCTTTCCTAGTTTCCTTTGCATGTTTCTTTGGAGGAACACAAAAGTAGATGAGTATATTTCTGCAGATGTCTCCTTAGCTGACATTTTGTGAAAATTGGAGAAGACCACATAAAGGTTAAGTATATGATGGAAGTATACTGGTATATTTTCTTCATGTAGTGATCAGGCATCTTAAAGAGTTTTTGCTGATGGTTATTCCTATTGTTATTTTCTCTTTTTAGATATTCATTTCCTGCACTATGGATGGATATTTGACATTAATCTGTGTATGCAGGACGAGTCCAGAGCTTCTGCTGAATCCTGTATGGTTCTGCTTCATTGATCATTGAATGTCATGGTTATCTCATTACCACTTCTAGCTTCATTCTCCTTGTGGAGGCATGTGGAATTTCATGTATCTCTGTAAAATGTCTAGAACTTGGTTAATCTTTGTCAGTTATCTTTTTAAGCTGCTATATTCGACAAGTTACTCTTCTAGACATCAAGCTTTATTGTGTTTGAAGGTGCCATGACCAAGAATTGAAAAGTTGGTTTTTTATTTTTTGTTGCTTGCAATTTTATATTCTCCATTAACCTATGCCATTTATGAGTCTATAATCTGGGATGCTAGCTAATTAGGTATCACAGTATTGAGTGCATCCGGGCAATTGCTCATCATTTTTGTGGTAATAAAGTGAAAAAGATATTGTGATACCAAAACTGGACATGAAATGTTTCATTGTTATGTTAGCCTCAGAATTCAAGCATGATTGGAGGCATTCACTCGGGGTTGGGGGGGGGGGGGGGGGGGGGTGGGTTGATACTAAAACTGCACATGTTATGCACTGAGTGTGCTGGTCTCTTTGTTACTATCATGTGGCAGCAGTGCCACAGACCAACATCATACTGTGCACTGAAAGCTTTGGTTCCAGGTAATGCCCCATTGGTCCCGGAGGGGATGTGGCCTAGGCTTCTGGCAGATTAGCATGCCAGGCCACCACTGCTAAGTGAGTTGTCAAAGGTTTGACATTTGGAACCCATTGTGTCATCCATCCTTTCAAAGTAGCTTGGTACCTTGTGGGCAGCGAAAGGGTACATAAACACTACACACATGGAGGATTTAGAAATCAGTTGTCTACCTTTTGAACTTTATTTAATCATGCCAGTATTTTGTTGGAAATTTATGCGTTATTTAAATCATGTAAAAAGAAAAATGCACGTTTCTGTGGTTCCATTTCTCTCATTTGTCTTGATGGATTGGTGGTTGTCAATTGTGTTTGAGTGCTTGATATTGCTTAGCTTTAGCTTTGGAAATAAACTAAAGTTACTGGATCTAGTTGTTGGTCTCTTGGTCTTGTTCCTTTGGACTTCAGAGCTACAGTTAGTGAGTTGTTTTAGTGATTGCCTGAAACAATTAACAGTTTTGCTTTCTTGTAGGTTTTGATATGTCGAAATGAAGCAGAGAAATGCTTCATTGAGACATCCATTAATTCTCTTCGCATAAGCATTAAGGTAATCACTTCTTTCTTTTATTATGTCATAGCACTCTTTTTAACGCAGTATTGCAAGGTTGGCAGATGAGCCAGCTGGTGTGCACTTGGCAGAAGATGCTGAGTTGTTCCCACTAGGGCACTGAAATGAAGTAGGAAGCAGCACTTTCACAGTTTCACCATTAATTGCTCGGCCAAGGTTAACATGACGGTGACCTACTACATAGCATTATATATGTCGACACGATGTCATTGATGTTGATCCTATCTGCTTATCCCATTCTGCTGTTCGCCTATTCCAGCACACAATTTATGTTTGGTAGTTCACCTATGCCAGAGCAAAAGCTTATGGCCTTCTTCACATTCCCCTTAATATCCTTGTTAGTAGAATGTTCAGTGAGTACAGCTGTGATTCCTTGAAATCACCTCCGTTTGTCTTCCAGGTGGGAATTTGGTTAGGTGAAGATGGAATACTCAAGCCAATGTCTGAAAGTTGGCATGGAATGAAATTGTGATTGCTCCTCAGTATATACAACAGTTCAAATTTATGTGCATAGGAAAGGGGAAAGGGATGCATATAATGCAGCCTGCTGAAGCCTTATGTTAGTAGTAAATTTAGCCAAGTCATTTCTAAAAATCTGCAAGGAAATGGAAGGACCCGATTCTGAAAGCTTGCTTGTATCATGAAATGGCGATACTTAAATCAGCAAAACCAAAACTTATAGTCTTATACTCCACTGAAGTTTTCACTATAGAAACTAACCAGTTGTGAACATATATTCATGTATATATATGCTTTGGCATGATGGTTTAATCATGCAGTGTCCTTGATAATCATGTTGCAACTTATGCATGCTTTCTTTTTTTCAGGTAAAGCAGGCAGATGAGCTTGAAAACATTCTAACAAAAAAATTTCTTAGATTTTTGTCCATGAGAGCAGAGGCATTCCAGATATTGAGGAGGAAGCCTGTACAAGTATGTTATTGTTGTCCTTTGCTTTGCTCCTAGTACTTCTGTTTTGAATGTTATCAACTCAACTGTACAATCTCAATGTCCTGTTTTTTGTTGTGTTATGTCTACAGAGTGCAATCAGCATAATTGCTTAAGCTTTCATATTAATATTTATCCTGCCATGTTTCAAAACTTTTTTTTTTAATATCAAAATTAAGATATGAAGCTTTCGTTTGTCTAGTTGCGTGTGGCTAACCCTAGATCATTATTAATGGCTTCCTTTTCCATCAGTCTTGCTTTGGGATTTCAATTTACTTCCTCGTCATTAAAAAACTTTTTTGCTTATAGGAAAGTGTCTCAATGTGATTTGCTTATAGTATCCAAAAATTCTTACTCTTAAAGCAAGTATCTCAACTTATTTTTATTTGAATGTTCTTACTCTAGCATCTGATGGATTAGTTTGTTTCAGTTAGATTTATGATCAAATGGTGTGCTTGAAGCTCCTAAAAACAAAGTTTTGCTCTTAAAATTCAGAACAAATCTGAACTGGAAAATGTGGGGTTCCTCATGGTTTGGCTTGTGGTGTGATGTGGCAGGGTTATGACATTAGCTTTCTCATCACAAACTTCCATTGTGAAGAAATGCACAAGCACAAGCTCATTGATTTTATCATTCAGTTCATGGAGGTATGTCTTCTTATGATAATAATCTCCTAAAACTTCTGATCCTGCTGCACTACTTTGTCACGTGCATTTGATTGTAATTAGTTTGGGTTAGTCTTGTAATCACTGCTAAGAGTTTATCCACCATTTTTTTTGTTGAAGTTAGTTCTTATTTCCAGGTTCTTCTGGTTAAGATTTTTCATGTTCCTCACAGAAGAAATACTATTTTTGCTTATCCGTTTGTACTTGACGTTTGTGCCTGGCTTTTAGCCCTGCTTTCATGAACAAGAAGGGGTAGATCGTAGCTCTCTCCAAGCTGTGTATATGTGGTCATTCCGATAATCCTTTACCACTGGCGACAACCTCTCCTCACATTTTTCCTTGTTTACCGTCTCCTTTGTGTGCAGGACATCGACAAAGAAATAAGTGAACTCAAACTCTCTGTGAACACCAGAGGGCGGCTTGTAGCAACAGAGTTTCTAAAACAGTTCGTCTAGATGGCCGCTCCCGGTAACTCCGCAGATTTCTTCAGGCTCCTTTCCGATTAGCAGCTCCTGACTAGTTATCAAGCGTATAGCGGATTTAGTGGTGTGAATACCACTAAATGCTATCCACATGGCAAGAAGAAAAGAAAAAAATGGCAACTCAGGAAAATTTCAGTACTTCAATGCTTTCAAGAATTTGTGGATAGCACCTCTTATTTTCCTACTCATTTTCATCATGCATGTGAGTTTCTCTGTGATTTTGATGACCCAATCAAGCAGGCAAGTAAAACTGCCAGTAGGACTAGACAGCTTAACCCTAAGAAGATCTGAGTAGGAGGCCGGGCTCCGTATTCGGTAACTTAACACGTGGGGCCCACTTTCTACCATTTTAGGGACGGTATTTTCATGTTTTCTGAAGTTCTTTTTTTTTTTTCAGTTTTCGCCTTTGTCTTGTAGGGGAAGCCGGGAAGGTCTCTTTCTACCGTCAAGGGTAAGTTGGTATTTTCTGCCCCTCACATACTGTCTCATGTTATGGGCCTAACATATTAACCTGTTCGGCCCAACGACGGTGTGAGCTTTTCTTATGGGGGTTTAATTGAAAATTTAAAAGAAACAAGGAAAAAAAAAATCTAAAATTGTAAAATTAAGTTTTGTCACCGCTTTAGGTCTATTTCACCTCTATAATTACGTCAAGTTCTTCCTTAAAATACATGCGGAGGGATATACTCTTGTAGCCCGTATCATTTGTGGAACGTATCACACAATCTTATAATAGAACGGTTTCTTTTCCTATCAGTTCTTTTGTTTCTCATTCTTGAAGAAATAGAAAACAAACATTTCCATTTTGAATTTGTTTATCTGGAGTTTGGTTTTTTTTTCATTTTTCATTTTTATCATTCTTTTTTTAAGTATCAAATGAAAAGGAAACCAAAGAAATGTTAGAGACAAAAAAAAAAATTATGTGTTGTAAACTTTTTTTTTCTTTTTTGCCTCCTTGAAGGAACATGTATAACTGGTTGGGTTAGAGGGCTGTATACTTGTGTGTTTAAAGTGGTGAGGTGCAGTATCTATATTGAATGGTGCACTACTGCCATTGTTGTTGATGCCAATGGAGTTCAAAACCTTAGGGCACTAGAAATTTTTTGGCCTAGAAGCAAACAGCTATCTGCGCATGACCCAAGTCTCTTTTGAAACAAAAAGCAGTGGAGCAGTCTATTCTGATCATGCAACCTAACCTTACTCGATGCCATTTCCAGTGGAGTGCTGGATGGCTAGATTCTTTGTCTTTATTTCTGAATTACACACACACAAACGATACAAGGGAGGCCACAGATGGGACCAACTAAAGACAAGTCACCAAACCCAGTTACCAAAAACCAGAACCAGAGATTGCTATCAGAAAACACAACTAGATAAATGACATACGCTAACCAAACTCGCATCTCCCGTCAGCCTCTCCATAGCAATTCCTTCATTTGTGCCACATGAACTGGGAATCCACCATTTACTAACTGAAATAAGTCTCCCTACTGAGCAATCCTCTTCCATTTTAATGGCCATTTCCTCCTGCCTTCCATAAAACCCCTCAGCCTTCTCCGCCGCCCCCACATTAAACTAACAACATAAGCCCCTTCGAAACGACTCCGCTCAAGAAACCCGAACTTAGCCGCATCATTGCCCTCAGATGCATCTTTCTTACAGAAATGTGATTATTGTCATCCAAAATCAGAAGGGCCTCAACCATTCTACCACCATGGCCGATGAATGGTTTTGAAGGAGATCTGCTTGGACGTCAGAGCAAACCATGCCAGTAGGCAGTCATACATATACTATATCGTTTTAATTGCTTTATATGCCTCTTGACAGCTCTTCCAAACTACCATTGCAGACGCATTGATCCTTCCTTCCCTCCCATTTTCTGCCTTAACATGTTCCTTTCCCATCACAGTTCCAGCAAACTATATGGAAGGTAATCTTCCGGCACTTCAAGGACCACCTATATATGGCCAAAATTCACCTACCATTTGAACTTGGGAGTCTCCAACAACAGCCCTTTTCCAACTTCCCCCACCTTTTATCTTTGGAGAAGGCTCTAACATTTTTCCAGCTTTCCTCCTCTTCTTACTACTTTTACAGCCCAACACCATGGAAGTATAGCCCAGCGAACCTCCTACTCTTCCATTCTCAATTCGAAAACCAGACTCAGAAAAGGATTACCTAAAGGAATGCCAGCATATTTGGGAGATAAATCCCAATGTCGTAGACTGATTGACTTTTGATCTTCATCTCCTCCGCCAAAGTCCAGGCGCTTGCTATGAAAACATGGTTCTTCACTTGCCCGCTCGCTTCCTCAAAACTTGGCATAATTTTATCTTCAAAATCTACTCTAGTAAAAAAATTTGATTATTGGGCTTTGAGTGTACTGATCATATATCCTCAATTCAATTTTTGTGGGTGCTATTTATCGGGACTCTAAACAATGGAATAATACTGTTGGGAAACTGCCAAAAAGTGATTATTTGCATCACCGAAAACTTTGGGTTTCAACGCCATGGTCCACCCGTAGCTAATTTTGTGAACCTAAAAGGTTGAGTCATTCTCTCATAAGCTGTATGGATAGGATATGCACTGTGCCGTTCTTTGAAATCTCAGTTGTCATTTGCAGCAATCCTATTCATGGCATCTTCAATAAGCCAAGGGTCCAGATCGACACCCAAACCAAGGTCCGGGTTCGGCCCGACACATAAAACCTGAGTTGGCCCGAGCCCAACCTGATTAAATTTAAAAATATTTTTTTAATTTTTTATATAAAATAATATTTAAATAGAATTAATCATAATAAAATATTATAATTTCATATTAAAATCAATAAAATATATATTAGAAAATATTATTAAGCCCACCTAGGTTTAATCGGGCCCACCAGGCTGGCCCGATCAATTATCGGGCCGCCCGGTGTCCTTTTTTCTGAGGCCAAGCCCAGGCTCGAGTCGGCGGTGAGTACCAGGTACCCGTTGGGTACCTAGCCCGCTGCCCAACCTTAATCTTCAAGGTTTCCCCTACATTTGCCCAAGCCGAGGGGTCTTCTTTGCCACGTGACGGCCGCCTGCCATAACCCATATAGGGTTTCCCATGATCCAGAGAGTCCACGTAGTCCATAATGAGCCTACCACATGCACACCCAAATCGTAGCCATTTAAGGAACCCTTAGAATAGCCCATGTTTATAAAATAGTCTTACAATTAAGGGATATGGAACTGCCATATGTTGGCAGGGAAGTGCATGAGTAGGATAAGGTCCGATGTGCTTTAAAGGTCCGATGAGTATATGGAACTCCCATATAGGCTTTTTTGTTTGTGCCTTAAAGGTTATGCAGAAGTCTGATTTTCATAGACTCAACGAATCTGGTTACGTTTAAAATTATAGATAGGACTTTGTAAATCAAATAAGATTCTTAGTCGAATTACCTAATATGCTAATAGTAAAAAATGCTAATAACCATGTACTATTTGAATATGATCCAGTGGTAGGATTGGCAACCGGCCAGAATGAGCTTTCTCCAAGCAGTGTATTGGGAAGTAAATTATCTCAGATACCCTTTTAAATTTCATTTCCGAAGTTCAGAAAAAAAAATTCATCAGTGTGGATGAAACCTTCAATTACCAATCAAGGTCCTTTCAAATCCTCGGCTCGCCTCTCATCTCATTGTCTCTTTTCAACAGTAAGCCCAATTTTCTTGGCGAAGGGAAAGGCAAGTGTGCAAACTTTCAGGGAAAAAAAATCAGAAAATTGGTGAAGTTCTGAAGAATCTTAACTGAGATAAATCTCAAAAATGAAAATATAGTACGTATAAACTAAATTAAGATATGATTAACATAAAAAATCCATGTAAACAGTAATATTTTCCTTATCGGTCGTCATTATGGAAATATGGGAACATTTTCGGAGTATCAGCGTTCTTCCTGACCATAATCAAAAGACCCATGATGCAGAATCATGGCCAAGAAGATCGCTGATACCTTGAAAATTATTGGGATACAAAAAAACATAAATAAATAAAAGCTGCCAAATACATCAGATATTGCATATATAAGACACTGAAAAAACATATATTCTAGTAGCAATTTTGCGACACTTCTGCTTTCCCAAGAAATACAAGAAAAGCAGCAAGCAGTGCAATACAAGAAAAGCAGCAAGCAGTGCAGCTGCCATTCACAAACTGCAACATATTGCATTGAATGTCTCCAGCATTAAGCCCCAGCTATGAAACCAGATCAGGAGATAACATCTGTTATCTATGTTCATATTTCCTCACAAAGGATGTACAGTGGACTGCTTGACGACAGGAGCGGGTCAGACAAAAAAGGAAAGGGGAGGAAGAATGCCGAAAGCCCTTAAAAAATGAAAGTTGCAAATAATCAACTTTCCAGGGCCAAATCAATGTTTCTTCCAATAACACCAGAAATCGGCAACAAAACTTGTAGCAATTCCGAAGTCTTAAAAGGGCATATCACTGAAGGGGATTCTCACATTTTGAATGAAAGCATCTGGGTCTGCAGAGCTTGGTTATCCTCTAACAGGCGGTCATATTCCAGAAGCAAATCTTGAGATTGTTTCTGAAGGGCAAGAACATTGGCTTCTGCAGATTGTAACTGTTTCTTCTTTTCTTCAGATTCCAGTTTCAGTTTCTTTATTTGTTCTGATAGTTGCAAAATTTCTTCTTTCAGAGTCTTTGTTTCTTGAGAAACCTTCTCTTCCTTCTCTTTGAGGAGAAGGCACTCTTCCTGAAGTTTCTTGGCATGCAATTTCGAAGCACCAACCGCTAGCCGACAACCCGTAAGTTTTCTGAGATAGTGATGCAACCGAACAATGACAAAACCGAGAAAAAGAGAATACCCTGCAACAAATGAGATCTGTTCAGAATGTTTTGAGCCACAGTCATCTCCGTGTGCTCAACACATCTCAAATAATAGACATTAATATACATAGGGCAGTTCTATGCTGTTGTGTGCCACATGTTGTTGGATAGCTAAACATTAAAAACCTGTCACTAAAAAACAGCCGTCATATGAATATTAGCGATGGTTTATGATGCAGCAATTGTTTATAGTATTTTTTGCAACAATCTATGCTGCTTCTAGTGACAACTTTTTAGTTTTTAGCCATCCGGCAACATCCGGTCATGGCAGCATATAATTCCGTATGCACACACACACACTCATATATATGGAAGACTAAATTCTTTTTTCAACACTTGTATTGAGGCAAGAAACAACATCCTGCCTCTGAAATGCAAAGACCAGAGGAGGGAGCATGAGATAGCATTACCCTCCTAACAAAAACTTACTATAATAGAGGTGGAAGGAAAAACAGACTACACATCATAAGACTAGCAGATGGAGATAACTCTCACTAGAACGAAGCATCATAGCCCATAGGGTCTAGCAGGTACAACTATCTTTCATCCACATATTCACCGTGTTCACCCTTTTCTTTCTTTTGAAAATATTGTTGTATTTTTTAGTGAAAAGGGACAATCATTGGGATTAGAAATTGTGCCAGACTAATATTTATTGGTATTGACCTGAAATGGAAAAAAAGAACAAGCAGGTCATGCATGCTCGCTCATACACACACAAACCAGAAAAAAGAAAATTTGTATTGACTTCTTTTTAGTTCTTTAATTTCTCTAATCAGAGTGGTACGCAACCTCAAACATGTGAAGACATACATTTATCTCCAAATAAAGCAAATTGAATTCCTCCCCTTCTCTCCATGGTAAAGCAAACAACCCAACTGTTGGGGAAATGAACAATAAGATCCTTGCTATTGACAGTGAAAGAGGAATTCTACCCATTCTTTTCATTTGCTATCTTTAATGAACCTAAGACCAAGTGACCTATTATGCTAGCTAAAATCCATTCCGAGTATACAAATCTCAGAAAGAATTTTCCTGGTCTCCCAGCAGAAGATGACATGTTAGTCTACATGCTGCAAAAGGACAATGACTATTCTTATCTCCTCAACCACCTTAAGTTTGACATACAGAAATAAGGCTAATTTTTTCATCATTCCCCAGAGGGACCATAACGTGTAACAGCTCTCGAATTCCTGCTCCAACTTGCTACATTCTTCAGAACCATTCCTCTGTGCAACGTCCATAGTTCCATTACAGCTAGCATGATCTTGATGAGTAGCTTCCACCTGTTAGCACACTCTACCATAAGACACCGAATCAGCCACTTATTCAGGTGCCTTCCCTGCGACCAAGAGTATACCACACATTCCTAGACACCGCATGCTGCAACTGTATGGTCTCAAATAATCAATGCTGGACTAAAGATGATGTTGGCAGACCAAAGCAGCCGAAGGTGATCTTGGGAGACCGCAAACAAGAGTAGTTTGACATTTTGTCATGTATTCCCTCCTTAACATTTGCTTTCTGCCACCATTTTCTTTGAGGTCAACTAGAGAATATAGATAGCTTCCATCATACCCAATAATCTATTCTTGATAAACAAAGTGGAAACAGCCACCGGAAAGGATTTGTGGAGGAAAAAACACCTACCATCAAACAAAAGTCCATGGTAATGCACAAACATACAGAACAGGATGCTCTGCTGCTCAGATGAGAACCAGTCATAAAGAAAATATTAGGAAGGAAAAACTACCTACACATGGCACACAAGGTCATGACAATGCAAGCACATAAAACAGAATATAGTCAACACAAATGAAAACAGTCACAAGAAAAGATGTAGGGAGAAAAGGCCACCCATTCGTCAAACGTAAGGCCACATAACACAAAACGCAGAATATAGCAAACACAACGAAAACAATCACCCAAAAAGGCTTAAGGAGAAAAAGTCATCTATTCATCAAACAAAAGACCGCGAAATACATAAAACAGAACCTACCTAATAATAATACTAATAAAAAACTAACAACACACAAATAGCAGCGAGGTAGGGTGTAGATACCAGTAAGAGAGACTTCCAGTAGGCGGGTCCTCCAAAGGACCTGATCCATTGGGGTGGTAGTGCCGGTCTTGATGCCCCTGTTCTGAATCTTAAGAATGCTGATGAAGCTGGAAAGGAAGATGAGCAACATTGTGCAGGCTAGGGTTTTGAGAGTGGCAGGGCCCTTCCCTATCTCAAGCTGGTCCAGGCCCCTGATAGTGAGTTCCCTCAGAGGGCCTATCTTGATGGTAAGCAGCAAGACCACCAACACCTCCACAATCAACACCAAAAACAATAAGGGTATCATCCTCTTCCCTTTCTCCTCCCCAGATTCTCAATTGGAGGAAATGCTAGAGACAGAGAGAGCTATAAGGACCAAGAGGTTTGTGGGAAGGATGGAAGAGAGTCAGACATGGAATGGCGGGATTCTTCGCGAGTGAAAAAGATGATTAGACACTAGAAGAGAAATAAGAACGCGTTCAGGCTTTTCCTGGGCAGTGTGATGGACGAAAATTGCCGCGATTCCGCCACCTCCAGATCCCTCTCTCTCTCTCCCCCCGTATGTGTGCGCGTGTGTATAAATAGTAAAGCGTCCTTCGTCGGCTGTGCAGTCTTTCTTCTATATGAAGTATGAACAGTGGTGGAGCACTCGCGAATGGGACTTTGGGACGAGAGTTCTACTTTTAGGATTCCTTTTTGCGGCAAAAGTTTGGAATTCGGCTCTCTACGCTTGTGACAGATCTGAAGACATGGGGACGTTGGTTGTCTGCATACTATCTGATATTTTTCTTGAATCAGGTTTTGATTTCACGATGAACAAACTGTATGCTCTTTCCTCTTCTCCTCAATAAGATTAACATATATCCCAAAAACTCATTATACTACAACGAAAAGCACCTTTTAAATAGAAATTTCTTCTCTCCCTGGAGGTTTCTCGTTCAAAGACAATCAAGTGTAGGTGAGGAGTGAGCCTCATAGGCAAACAGTGCCTCCGTTCAACCCAAGGGAGGAGCTAGAAAGTTCTGGTTAGGAAGCACTTGTTATAAAATTTTAAAAGCACTAATATGTAAATAAGAAAAATTTACCTGAAATATCAATATAAAAATAAACAGTTTTTTGTAGATTGTGGGGGCAATAGGTAATTCCCCACACAGTGCACCCTGGTTCAACCCCTCTTGATTGTCTGGTTTCTAACTTTTTATATGAATAGAAAGATAGATCCATCCATCTTGGATTTTGATAATGCGTTCCTTCACGATTTTGCCAATCTTTTAGGCTTGATTGTGTAGATAAAAAAACATAAATAAAGTGTGAAATACATGAAATTGCTGAAGAACCAACTTAGAAAATGGGAATTATGAAATCTCTTTGTTTTAAAAAATTGTCTTTTTATTAAAGACACATTAGTTGTTTAAATCTATTATCTTGTCCATCCATGAAGGTTGTGCTTGTAAGTTGTAAACAGCTTTTCAAAACCCAAACTATCAATTATAAGTAACTGTATATCCGTAAATACATAAAAAGTTAAGCAGTTACTTATAAATTCATCTTTTTAAACAATAAAAGCAAAAAGAGAGGGATCCACATATCCAACACCTCCTCCATGCTAATCAATAATAAAATGTTAACAGAAAGGAGAAAAAGCCATGAAAAGCGGTTGATTGAAAGAAAGCTCCTCTTTTTCCTCCTCCAATCGCAGGATTGTTGATGCTTTGGATCATAAATTATCTATGAAAAAGAAAAAACATGAGATGTAATGGATGCATGGCACAAAAAGTGGCATGAGATAAGTAAAGAAGAGAAAAAGAAGGCAGGCCCAAAAAAAAGGAACAGGTTGAAGAAGGTGGTAAGCAAAGTAGAAGTGAAAGGCACCATTCTTTGAAAAGTTGGAGTAGATTTTAGCTACCCATCTTGTTTAAATTATGCTATAAATGTAAAGGTGCGCCTGCATCAAGAGAGAGAGAGAGAGAGAGAGAGAGAGAGAGAGAGAGAGAGAGAGAGAGACTCTGTTGTTAACCAAAGGCCATGTTTGGGACCTGAGATCCGCACGGTTTTGAAAACCTTTGATTTGTTGTCCCATCTACTCTGGTCCCAAACAGTTCTAGCTCGTTTTTTAGTATAAAACTTCATGAAAAACTGTACATTTGTCTCCTCATGTCAGCCATCAAGCGTAACTTAAGCGTGCGTTTGATAGCCTTAGATCCCAAATCATAGGATGATATGAAATCCATTTGATGTGGAACCCCGTTGAGTAGACAAACACCAGATCTGAAATCCATTTTATGAGGATTTGAGATTTCATCCGAGTTCAAACCTTCATATCTGAGATCCTTAATTTCAATGTCCTTGAAAGTAAAGTAAACGAAAAGGTATAACTAGAAAGGAAGGGAAACAGCGGAGGAGAAAATGCAGATGAAGGCGTCTCTTTGATGGAGAACCAATTTCTATGACAATTCTTGGTTTGAACTGGAAGAAGCTGAGTACTAAATTATAAAAATCGAAATTAAAACTTACAAATTTACAATTTTTTTAAATAAGGGGAAATTTCCTTTTGAAGCCTACCCTCTAGGTTATATTGGAAAACGGGATTCTTTCATAATTTTCTTAATAAGAGTCTTATTTTTCATAAAATTGTTAAATATGCACTTAGCACACTTTTGTTAACTTGAAAAACAAAAAAAAAATGTTCTTTTAAACTTGTTTAATAGTATTTCATGTTAACTTTAAGAGGGAAGAGGGTGAAAGCCCTCACTGCCTCTTTCTATTGAGGTGCAGTAAGACTGGTCCACTGTCAGGGGCCAGTCCTATTGCATGTCAGTATGGAGACTGTCCCTTGGGTGAAATTTTTCAAGTGATACAACCATGACATTTGAGTGATTTCAAGAGGGTGATAGGTTGCTTTATGTTGAAGGAAGGCAGTTTATCTAGGCACCTTAGCTGGCATTCAATGGTTATTGTGATCGTTTTCCATTGTGTGCAAGAAATTAATGCATTGCAATGTTTTGGCATATTTCTTGTAACTTCCTTACCTTCCCCTATTGTCATCTTTGGAGAGCCATGGTAACTTTGCCATTTATTGACGTAATTGGGTCCTATAAAACTAATGAAAATACATCCCCTGCACTGAGCTGCCTTTCTTCATGAGCCTAAGTGGCGCTAAGTCATTCAGATAAACAACAAAAGGTTGAGTGTTTAGAACATGATGATAAATCAGATAAATCCTTAACCCTCTAAGGTAAGGACTCAAATTTAGAATCCAACATATAAAGAAACATAGTCACCATGATATCATGATATGTCATATGTGCATGTATTCATATAACTTATCATAATAGTCCATCACATATTCTACAATACGTAGAAACCACTTAATAGCCACAATCAACACACTTATTAGGTATATTTAATTCATGCACATCCACTTCATTCACATTTGTTTCGTTTACATTCATTTCATTTACATTTGATTCAGTGAATTGACAGCTCATGTGGGTGCAAAACACATGTGCATGTACATCACGGGTGACCTACAATCGGGAAACAACCCATGTGGTGACCTCAAAATAATACGGATTTGTTCACGTTGCAATAGTAGAACAATTAACAATGGATATGTGAATTCCAAGAAGAATTGTTCAGCCTTCCCTGTGACACCTAAGTTGAGAAGGTGAGAACCCAACACTCAAAGTACATCACACAACAATATCCTAGGGCTTTGCACTGCCTGCTTTCCAAGCCAATGGTGAAGCGGAATGTATCTCAAACATATTGTCATAATCCACCGGCCTCCAATCAATTATTCTTTTTTAATTGATCATTATGAGAGCACAATCACAATAAGATTAGCTAGCACATGAGGTTGGTTCACTTCACGAGTGCACCGAGACCCCATTAAGTCCATTCAATTGAATCCTTGTTCAACAGCAATGCAGACGAAAGTCTCGTGATATTCACAACAGTCAAATCATAACAATCACTTCGTACAAAAACTTAGCCAAAGCACAGTAAATAGTCTTAATCTACGATTGGCTCGTGGTTGTCCTACACAAATATCAAGCTAGGATGCTCATTAATGCACAATTAAGGTAATATTTTTAAACAGTCAATCAATCTCATAATCAATCAATCTCACACATGCATCCATATGGTAATAAGCATGTTATATCACACGTCATTCAAACAAAACACAATTATATGCTCCAACGATCCTAAAAAATCAAAGCAATAAGTTTTCTACCCACCTCGCTCTAAAATCTATTTAGGTATGAAATAAGACCATCGAATCATAGGTTGTCGTCTTAAGAGGGTGCAAAAAGGTAGAATCGACCCATAGAACCCTCTAACAAGTTTTTGTCATCCTTTCGAGCTTATGACCTATCGATTTAGATTCCAAGATCTCGATTTAAACTATCAATAAGATATTTCTCAACTTGCTATCTTAGTTGAGGTGTCATCCCATCAATCATGTTTCTCCATTTGTCAATTTGATGATGACGACACCAGCTCACTAGGAAGAGAGTAAAATTAATCGTATCCACACGAAACGAGCATTATTATCTTACCCTAGTGTATGTCTGAACGCTAATAATTTACATGTTTGTCCTTTTAAATCGTAATTTCACATGCGACCCAACATTTCCACAAGCATGGCAAAATTCAATAAAATATAGCATGGGCTAATGCCCTAAATCTCTATCATGTGTCCTAAATCATTCAATCTTGAATTTAATGTATATAAAAAATAATTATTCATGTCCTCAAAGACAACATTAGGCAAAATAATCTTGATTAGGCCTTGCTCACCCCTCTTATAGAGCCCCAACTGTTGTAAGCTTCTCCGACAGCCAATCCAAATGTTTGACCAATCTCCAAAAGCCAAAGGCTATCCGTTGTCGTCGCCACCAACACCTTCTATTTGGGTATGAGGGGAAAGACATAGACATACTCCTCCAACTGCCAAATCCAAAACGGCCTTAAAGAGAGTGACAATGAACAAGAGAGAGAGAGAGCAAAAGACAAGAGATGAGAGATTTCGATTGTGTGTGTGTGTGTGTGAGAGAGAGAGAGAGAGATGGCTTGACTGAAGGAGGTGCATGCGAGAGAGTTCGTGTGAGGGAGACACACAGGGGAAGGAGAGACACTGATAGAGAGGAACAATAAGAAAGAGAGACAAAGGGTGAGAATGAGGGCGAGGGAAAAAGAAAAAAAACAAACAGAGGGGGAGAGCGTGGAGACCAGGAAGAGTCAGTGAGGGGAGTGAGTGGGTGAGGGAGCATAGAGATGGTGAAATAGGTGATGCGAAATAGCTGATTTTAGGATCTGCAAACTTCATGGGCTTGTTTAAAATGAAAGAAGAGTAGAAAACCTGATTTCTTCTCATTGTTACAGATTTCAACTGTCGATTAGGAAAAAATTATTGTATTTTGAATAAGAGAGATTCCTTTAACCTAACTGGATTAGGTATTTTATTTTCATTAGTCTTGGTAGACTGGATTTGAACAATCGCAGGATTTTTTGAAAATTTTAGAAATATATATATTTTGAACAAGAGACTACTCATTTCAGAAATAAGAGACAGACTCATTTCCAATGCCTTTTTAAGCCTGCCTCTACTGCTTGTAGATTTCCATCACAGGAAATGTGAAAAATTGAAACCAACTTATTTGCGTCTGATTTTTCCTCTTTTCCTCTAGCGATACTCTTTAACACACACGTACAACTGCTTTCTGGTTGACCAAGACCAGAAGACTTCTGCTTTCCTTTTGTTATCTATTGGTTTGATTTAGTCAATATTCTGCCATCGTGCACGAAGCTTGGCCAGAGGATTTGATTTAATCAATAGTCGATCGTTGTTCATGGAGCTTGACCAGTTCCTCTATGTGCTTGTTCAGCAAAAAAATGTAAACGAAATAGCACATATCACATATGGTTAGATTTAATATGTTTTGTCTTGCTGTTATTTTTATTTGGTCTTCGTATCTTTTTTAGATATTTGAATATGAGAATTCTGCTTTGATAGATCCTAAATATTTTTCTAAGATATCGAAAGTCCCCGATGGATTTGGCGCCATGGTCAGGACAAGGATTGGTAAGCAGTCAGTTCTTGAATCCTTGAGTCGCCAGCTTTCTGAGATATAAAAGGTGAGCCAGTGACCCATAAGTTGGAGCATGGTAGGAGAGGCACCCGACGGCACCAAAACAGACGGTATACCTTAGGAAGACAAGAGGTTGGTTGAGGGGTTTCGACTCTCTTTGAGGGGTAGATAAAATACTAGCTTGTCACACTCATCAGAAAGGAAAGATGGGAGAAAGTTAGTGGTCTTCTCCTTGACGTTGATAACAGACAGCTCTATAAATGATGAGCCAGACATTATTTATTGTATTAAGGTCAGTAAAGGCTGCAGTTTTATGATGCTAGAAAATGAGGCTTCATTTTCTCTTGTAAAGAAAGAAGCGTCGGAGAAGAAACGATGTCTGAATCTAAAAAGTGTCCTTTAAGATCGACGTTTTTAAATTAAAATTGTTCATAATTACCTTATGATCAATCTACTGATTTGAATTGGTGGCTAGTAACAGATTGATTGTATTTCCCATTAATTTGATTGCCTTAAGGGTGCGTTTGATGCACCAGGTGAAATTTAACGTGGTAAATTTTTTTGGCAAATTTAACTTGGTAAAATTTTCAGGTTGAAATTTAACCCTCTTCCGATTTGAGGTCATGTTTGATGCACAAAAATAATTTAACCTGATAATTTTAACCATGTTTGATGCACAAGAAAGAAAAATTGTAGAAAATTTTGTGAAAAACGAGTTAAATAAATTCTGATCTCACAGTTTTTATTTCTTATACAGAGTTTCTAAACCAAATTAAAGAATGAAAACATCAAGAAGAAAAGACCACTCATGGTTTCAGATGGGAGATGAAACTACTCAACTGACCTCCTTGATTTGGCACCACATCTTTTCTGCCGATAATCCTCTACCATCACCAGATACTATAAAGCAAGGGCATTCAAACACATGAACATCCTCAGTCTCCTGCAATGCTATGGCAAAAGTAATGGGGGATTGACCGTTTGCATGGTAAGTACAGTTTTTTCCATCGAGTTTCCAATCCCAAGATCTAATGCCAGAATTACTGCTTTCTCTGCACATCCATGTTATGTAAAGTGAACGTGTTAGCAAGCTGACAGATAAATGACATGAAGGATAAATAACAACTCTAATGCTCTGTCCATGTTCCCACATTTGGCATGCATATCCACAAGACCAGCCATCACTTGAGCCCTCAGATAACTGACGTGCTACACCCATTTCTCCAATCTTAGCGTAACCAGCTATCATTGCATTCCATGTCACAAGATTTCTCCTCGGCATTTGATCGAACAATTCTCTTGCCGTCCGCATATCACCATCACACAGCATAACCCACTATTATGGCGGTGCAGGAAACTACATTTCTATCAGGCATTCGATCGAACAGATGGCGCGCAGATTCGATCTCCCCACATTTCCCGTAAAAGTCGGTCAACCCAGTTCCAACAAAAACACATACCTCACAACCCACTTTCACAATCACACAATGAATCCCCTGTCCACTTCTCAAAGCCAATTTGTTAGCACACGATTTCAGGATCGACGGGAAAGTGTAGTCGTCAGGACGAACATCACTCAACTGCATTTCTCTAAAGAGCAAGATGGTATCGCCAAGAGAACAATTCTCACAGTACCCTGCACTGAGAGACGGTTAAACCATTTATCAAGCATCAAAGGAGAATAGAAATTGGCAACTTCGAAGGAGAAGGAAGTTGCTCATGGATACAGTGACGGCAGCGGTCGATGGAAGAAGGGCATTTTTTGGACACCGTGATTTCTTTTGCCTGTGAAGTGAAAATCTTTACCCGAGCAGTGGAGGAGCAGCGACTGAAGCGTTGGGCGATGGCGATGGCGATGGTGGGAGCTCTGCGATGGTGGGAGCTGTACGGGCGAAATGAGGAAATGGGAAGTGTCGGGGGAGGGTGTCGAGCACGGACGATGGCATCGAGCGGGTGAAATCCCACCCGCTCTCACGTTATGCATTAAACGGACGATGGCATCGAGCGGGTGAAATCCCACCCGCTCGGACTTTTGAGCGGGTGGGATTTCACCCGCTGACGTTATGCACGCTCCGTTTGATGGATGTTTAAGTCGGGCGGGTGAAATTATCCTAAATGAACTTATCCTCCTAAACACAAAGAAAGAGAGAAGTACATGGATATATTTGTGTTGTTAAATTGTTATTTATTGGTATTCATTTGAAATTTAATTTTCTGCTTACTCAATCTCAACAAGTTTTAATGTTTTTCTGTTTCTTACACAGCAAAATTTATTACCGCACTTGCAACACTATGTCTTCTTTTTGACGAACAGGAATACGGTGTGTTTGGAACATGCATTCCAAGAGAAGAATGTTCTTATTATAAATATCAAACATCTCCTTAATTGATCCTTGTTTTTGTTTTTAGTGGGCTTTCTTCTTTCTAAGAAAGGTTAACATGAGTGTTTAGAATCGGAGTTGAAACTTGAAAGAAGAACCCCAAGGGGTTGTAGCGCACTGGCGCGGGAGATGTGCTCCGTTCGATAAGACCTCGAGTCGAGTGTCTTGGACGTCACCTGCCCGCTCCAGGATCGCTTCAGTCCCTGGCCCGTAAAAGGGCCCGAAGCATGCTCAAAACCCAGGGGGGAGGGTGACGAGGAGGGGCCAAAGGCCTTTCTTAGGGCGGTGGAATGAACCACTCACCCTACTAAAACAAAAAAAAAACAAAAAAAAAAAAAAACTTGAAAGAAGAGGGGTCTAACTGACACCTTACTCTTGGGGGGGACCAATTAAGTCTGAGTTATGGTATCAGGGCCCAACTATTAGTAAGTCGGCCCAATAAATGATGCAAATGGGCTGGGTGCAGACCATTAGCGGAGCGAGACTTTTTTTTTTTTTTTGTGGGGGCACTCATTCAATACCATTAATTTCTTTGGAGTACTATAACAATTAAATATATCAAAATATTAACATATACATTAAACTAATTTTGTGAGGCTGGTGCAGGCAACTGCCTACAGCAGCCACCATGTGGCTCCGCTACTAGACTTCAGACTGGATAGGGAGTACCTTCTTGCACATAGCAGCCAAGCCCAGGCTTGAGTTGGGTCCGGAAAACTTGGACAAAGTTGGAGTTAGAGTCTTCATATTGTGGCCTATACTTTCAACTTTAGCAAAACTAGAAAGAATAAAAGGAATACAACCCACCACCCGAAAGTGAGGTAGAAGATCCTTAGTTCCATTTGCTTGGCTCTAGGGTCTTGGGTTGCATTGACATTAGCGACAGTAGCGATGCAATTACAATGCCCAAAGAGCACCCATATTTTTTTTTCCCAAAGTTTTAGAGTGTGAACCATTTGAAATCATGAGTCTTAGCGGGCAGGCTTATCAAGTCAAAGTCCATGAACAAATCGAATTTTGCGAGATAGAGATAAAACCTCACCTCCGTGGAATCACACTTGAGAATCTGGAGCCCAGTCGGTGCTAGACCGAGTCAGTTCTCGGACAGCCCGAGCCAGCCGTGTGGGTCCTTAACAATAAATGGTCCGATCTTAGCGGGGCCGCCGTGGGCACAACGATTTTGAAGCTTTGTTTTCAAGGAAAAGGATTGGATTGATGGTATGTACAAGCTTGCCCAGCTGGCGCCTTGTTCCACCCCGAAGACCTTGACTTGGCACGGTCAGAAAGACTTTCATGTTAACGGCGATATTTTGCTCGTTTTTTTATGAGCTCGTATCGGTCAACACGCACCGTCTCTGCTTCTCATTTAGATCCAGATCCAGATCCGCTTCTTTCTGGCTTGGATCGTGGGCATGGAATTTGGTAGTAGGCAAGTAAAACGAGTCGGATTTAGAAGAGTTAAGTATACATGATTAAAGCCAGAAAAGCTGTAGATTCCAAAACCTCCTTTCTGAATCCGATCCAGTACCCAAAGTAGATAAAATCCAACTCATTCTTATCTGAAACCAAGTTGCACCAGATCCAAATTTGTAGCCAAACAACCGCTAGAGGCAGAAAATGGCCAAGCCGACTCAAATTCACAGCCAATATGAGTTGGGTGCGACCCGGAATAGAAAAATACTTTAGGTTTAATTATTTGTGACGTGTACAAGTTTGAAGGGGAATATTTATGGGCAGGAGAGGAAGCAGCGTTGGCGGGGTCAAAGCTAACCGGCAGCCACGGTTGATGCTGGAAATTGGATTTTATAGAGACCCTGTTCTTCCATAAGAGAGCGTAGACATTCAAGTCTTTCAACTCGTCTCTCATTCGTGATTTAAGCTCTCTCCCTCTCCCTCTCTCTCTCTCTCTCTCTCTCTCTCTTTGCATTTTCTTCTCTGCTTTGATTTGAGCAGTGAAGAAGCAGAAGAACCGTTCTTCTTTTCTTCGTCTTTCTCATTCTTTGGGGTTTGTCCGATCGAAGGCGTGAAGAAAGGACTGGTTTCTGCTTGTTGGTGCTCCTGTAATGGCGGTGAGTTTCTGCTAACGGTTTCGAAAGATGGTCAGCTTTGGATTTAGGACTGCAGTTCTGCATTTCTCTTTCCGTCTTTTGAACTGGTTTGTTTGGTGTTCTCTGAATTGTCTGTTTCGTTTATGTTTAATTGGGACTATTTCTTAAGAGAAATTGATGTTTCAAATTCAGAAAAATAATTGTTAGTTTCCTTTTTTGATTTGAGTGGTCTAATTCCGACTGCTGGAGAGGGTGCCCGTTCTGTTGCTCTGTTCTTGAAAATATAAAGACTGGAAGGTTTCTTTCTTTCTTTCTTTCCTTTCTTTTTTTGTTGTTAGAACTAGAGAGGGAGAGACGTTGGTTTCCGACATTTCGTGTGCTGTTTACCGTGGTTCAAGTTTTCATTTCCAAATATTTGAGAATCTCAAGAAATAACTGTTCCTTTTCCGGATACTGGTAAAGGTGGTACATATTGTAGAGGCAAATCCTTTTCTTCTTTTTTCTTGTGACAACAAAGATGGTCTGAATGGAGATACGACCAAGCTTAGACTTTTAGTAATGACCAACTGAACATATGTTTTGACCACCTCTTTGAGCTCAGGTCCGCAGGATCTTTTCCCATTCTTCCTCCTGCAAATGATACAAGTGACCACCAGAGCCTGATATGACGGTGACTGTTGAATTTTAATCTGATACAACCACATTATATATTTTCAAATAAATGTCTCTGTTTGACATTCAAATTCTTGTTATGTACTGGTTCTTTGAATCTTGACGGCTGATTTATTCGTTCACAGCAGTTTATAGCATGTTTGATGAAAGATTATAAACAGTTAGTCTGTGAACGGAGAAAAGGTGATAATCTTCGCCACAGAAGACCAGGGGCATGGGTAGCTTGTGACTTTGATGGAACATAACAAGTTCGAATATGATAAGGCTGCTTTTGCACTATGTTTGACAGCCTCTGATTTCAGATCCGAGGCTGATCTGAGATCCACTCTACGTGAAATCCGCTGTTTGAAAACAAGCAGTGAACTTAATAAATAATGAATCCGAAATCCAACACCTTTGGTTTCAATCTAACCACGGGTTGTTGGGTCGTATGCAAAAATGAACGTCATTCTTCAACTTTGGTGTGCTTTGAACCCTGACCTTGACCAAAAGATAAGTTCAATTTGGTCCAGACAGACACCAAGGCCTTTGGCTGCTCTGGCGAATCTATGGGTGTTTCAAACGTGACTGCTCGTCGAATGGCATGCCCAGACCCCACCGTGCCAACCCCCTCGGCTCTACCATAATGGTTGATGAGAGTCTCCTAATAATGCCAAGGCCATAACTCTTACTGTTGACGACTTTAGATCAATGTGACTTTTTGGCTTTCAATTTAGCATTGTTAGGCATGTTTCAGTCCTAACTAGATCAGAGAAGGAAAGAAACTATATTTGGGGAAATCTTAAAAAGTAAAATATGTTAGCTGTGGTAATCTTGCTCAAAATCTATTTGTTTTATCTAGTTCAGAGAACTTTTTTGCTTTATATTTACTTTTTATTGCTTCTTTGCAAAGTAAAAGATAGAATGCCTTGGTACTAGTTATGGGCATTGCCAGGATACAAATCTTTGGAGCTTAATTATGAAACATTTTCACGTTTGCAGTTCATGGCTCCATCTTTTACCTGCTTCTGTCTTTCCTCCGCTTCTATTTCTGATTCCTGCTGCTCTAGATATTCGTATGTTTAATTCATGGCCTTGAAAGTATATACAAACTTTCGTATTCGTATCCTTGTCTTCTTGGAAGATGTGTGTTGTCTTTAGTTTTCATGTCATTGGCGAGTGCCTGGGGCCAACTCTGCCGAGTGGCTTGCTCTGCTTTTGCTTCTCTAAGCATCATAAGGAAAGATGGCAGGATCGATCCCATCTACTTATATTCAATAGATTCGATTTTGTGACTCTGGCAGGGCGTCCCACAATTCGGCAACTGGTCAAGTGGAGATCAAGTACCTTACACTGTATGTTTTGAAAAAGCACGGAAACGAAGAGGTGGGCCGCTGATTAATCCAAACGATCCACGTGAAAATCCCAGTGCATTTGGGGAAGCACCTCAGGTTCCCGACCGCGATGCTCCAAATGATCGCCACGAAAATCCTGGTGCATTTGTTGCAGCTCCTGTTCCTAAGCATGATCCCTTGCGAAGTGCAGAGGCACTCAGAAAGCCAACAGATTTTCCTGGGCAGCTCGATCGCGGTGGAACTACGTCTTCTGATTTGGCGAAGCGAGAAAAGAGAGAAAATGGAGGAGGTGACAGGACTGCTGGCTATGCATCTCCTCAACCATATCATGAAGAAAGAGTTTACCGTAATGGTGCTTCTGAGACAAAGAATTCCACCGATGGAGGGCCGCGCTTGAAAAACAGATCAGCTGTTCGAGCCGACAATGTAAGACTTCTGCTCAGCCTTGCTCACTTGCAGTTGCAAACAAATTGCTGACGTAACAGAACACATAGATGAAGCCTCCTTGATGTTGTGGAATTTGAACTGTTCTCAGGTGGGAACAGGTCCTGCTATCCCAAAATTCGGAGCTTGGAACGAGGCAGATCCTTCTGCATCTGCGGGATATACTGGCATCTTTGACCAAGTGAGGGTGGACAGGCTGGGCGGCACAACAGGAGCTCGGAGAGCTCCTGCTGTTACAGTAAAGACACCAGATCATTATACCGCGACCCCGAGGCAGGAAGTTCGTAGATCTTGGGTAAGCATAGCTGTAGCAAAGTAAACAAAAGGAAAAAACAAAACCCTCTTCATTCTTTTCTACTGCCATTTTCTCCCACTAAACTTTTTCTTAATCTGCAGATCCACCGCTGCTTTGGCATGTGATAAGAAGGCCTGATGCAGACTGTATATAGCTTTCAAAGGCCATTTATATTGAAGACAAAAATTCATTTTCTTTCTCTACTTTGTGCGAGTGCTCAAATAGTCTTGGTGTTGGATTGAAAGAGAGAATGTACCTAGGATAATTGGTGTATACTTTGCTTACTGTCACTACATTTGAAAGATTGTATTTCTGGTACCATCTTCCTATGAGTTGATACCCATTGCTTGCAATAATCTAGTTCGAGTTCGTAATTTTAGAGCATCCTTTAGTCATTGAGGGCACATTTTAATGTCAGCTCTGCAGAAGATGCTCCGGAAAAAGGAAAAAAAAAAAAACCGTGTGCTTTATTGGATCACACTTATGCAAGCTCAACCCACAAAAGTCAAATCACAATTCCGGATCCACGACATCCTCACCGTCCTTTATGCTATGAAAACAACAATGTGCTGAGGCGCCATACAGCCTTAAATCCTTATGTTATATGCTTCATAGATAGCTATTCCAATTGTTTATTAACGAACCATGAAGACAAGCATGAGGGCTCCTACTGTGCACAAGTGACCAGCAGGTTGTTTCCACCATATTATTTGACGGAATCGTCTTGGTTCTCTGAATAGAAAGGACAGTCGAGGATGTGAATTTTGCGTTTTCATCCTTGAATTAATGATATGATACCATGTTTTGGGATGAATGGTATCTGCATAGAATATATTAATGAATTATCGATAATATGGGATATGATAATCTCAGTCAACTGGTGAGGAAAAGGACAAAATCTGAACTATCTAAGCTTTCTCAAAGGCAAGGCTTCATTGAACAGCTTCCCGAGCTCTGTCGCTTCCATTTTCAGCCCTCCCAGAATGTCCATCTCCTCCTCACTGAGCTCCTTGAGGAAAAATTCTTCATCCTCTCTCAGTACCTTAAAACCCTCTGCCAGCCTCTGGAACAAGCTCATTTCAGTCTTTCTCACCTTCTCGACCTCCCCTTCTAGCTCTTTAACCTCTTGTACGATGGTTTTCTCTCCCTCCTCTATCTTCTTCTCCAGCCTCTCCACAAGAGGCGGCTCAGGGCCACATGTGTTGTCTGTCCTAATGAACTTCTTGAAGTCTAAGCCTACTCTGCTGGCTGCCATTTCTAGTTCAGGAATAATGTTGTCTGGTAAAACCTTACTTCTTGTGTACACAACAGCGCCCCCATATCCATCCCATGCATCATTTCTACCTCTATAGTACACAAATATATAGTCATCTGGTTTACCTTCTATCTTGGATGACAGAATGTACCTGCAAAAACAATTGATATTTTCCTGAGGTTTGCTGTCAAGTCAAAATCTGCGGACAAGAAAGGCTTTTAATACAACTGAATATTCAGTTAGTTACCAGTCATCTTCATAATGAAGAAACTCGTTGTTGTGATTATAAAGGATCCCAGGTTGCATCGGGTCTTGCACAAATCTTTGCTTAGCTGATCGGGTGAAGAAGCCACCATCTGGGGTTTTTATCCGCCATGTCAAGTTCCCAATTAGTTTCTCCGATTCAGGATGGAATTCATGAAGTTGACAATCAAAAGTGTCAAAGGTAGGATTCAGTCCACTGCTTATGTACCAGTTCCCTCTGAAATCAGCAATATTGAAGCTCTTAACAAGTGCAGAGGGATCTGGGACAGGGAATTCCCCAACATCCATCTTCCGGGGCACACATTTCTTGCGTGAGACAGCACACTCATTGAATTGATCTACAACAGTATTCTCAAACAAATCTCCGCATTTAATCTGCAAGCATCAACTACACAAAAGAAGCTTATTAACTGCAGAACACTAAAATTTCAATCTTAGTAGACACGGGCTGGCGTTCAAATATATGGCTAACTATAACAACTAGGTTCCTCAGTCAACACCGAAGACCCAGCCTTCCAGAAACAGGTATCAGGTTAAGACACAATAAAGTACCCTTTTGAACATTAATTATCTCACGAGTCATCATATAGATCATATTACCAACCTGACACTCGGTCTCATCAGGTCGATTGTTGCATGTTTGAAGGCAAGCTATATTTGCTGCACAAGCTGGATTTGCAATGCAGGAAGCCAATTCCAATCTGCAACAAGAAACCACGAATGTCATTGAAACATTATCCTATGCAAGTAGGAAGTAAGAACCAATATCTCCATTAAGTTAGGTCTTAGGCAAGGCATCCATTAAGTTAGGTCTTAGGCAAGGCATACTCCTAATTTCATTTAGGATTTCAGTTAAATGTGATGCTAAATGACTAATTTGTTTTCTATACTGAGAAAAGCCTCCCATATTCTAGGGCAGCAAACATGTTGAATACAAGGCATGAAGGATTCACAATTTATTGCTGAACCAAATAGAGATCTTCACTCTCTCAGTAGCTGATCTGAAAAATTCTGTAACATGAATCCTGCCTGGTGAATCAACTTTTGGTTGTTTAAGCCATCTATGGACATCCTTCTTCTAGAAGATGGTACATCCGAATCAACATATAAAGTATTGCACGAATCTGTTCCCATTTTATCAAATATAGGACACAGTTCTATCATCTAGGATACATTATAGGACAGCCTATCTAACTGTACCACTCTTCTTAAGCATCTTGTTGGGGAAAATGAGAGAAAAGACTGTTTCCTGACTAGTTACACAAAAGCACATTTAAAATAGCCAGCAATTAAGAAGTGCATACCTGCACTCCTTCAACAGGCAAGCACATGTCTTAAGTGCATCAACTGCATCAGCTGATGGAATAAATAGTAGACTAAATGTCAAAAATCCAGCTGCCATCATGAGAGGTAGATGCGCCCATTCCTTAAATGGATCTAATAGAAATTTTACCAAAGGTTGGTGTTTCTCATGTACCTGTGAAATATCAAAGGCATCAGAAAAAGCCAGCTTCTTTACTAGCAAAATGATTAACACCTAAATGTCAAAACATATAGCATATCACCTCCATAGTTGCAGCCTGTACTTACCTCAAAAGAGTCAGAACCATATGTGCTTGCGTTGGAATTCCTAGTTACATGGATACGCATTACTCTACTTTGAAGAAGTGCTTTTCTATAAGCCCCATATGAGTTAGACCACACGCAGATCCTAGGGGAACCACTTGATGGCTGCAGGTTCATCTTCATAAAGTCCCGTTGGCAATTTGCCCTTCCAAAACTTCTATTGACTCCTGTAGTGATCGACTCACAAAGCAGATGAACACCATCCTCACGAGAAAGGTAAGTTGGATATGCAAATGTTCCCATATATGGCAGTTCAATTCCAGATTACAACCTGTATTTGATCAAAGAAAGTTAGTCTGACATAAAATACAACCCAAACAAGATTCAAACAGCTTTCTCCTCTAACATAAAGCATCAAATAAAATAACCATTGCTCAATAAGCTATTACCCAAAATTAGGCTATAATTATGTAATTGTTGCAACTTATTTAGATCCTTTTCAGTTTACTGTTTGCTAGAATTTCAAAAGCATGGCCTGCCCAGTAAAGAATAGTACATTATAATAGGTTAAGGCCATTAGGCTCATATAAAGTTTGAACATGCAGAAACTACACTTAAATTTTGTCTGTATTTCCTGTTTGTCATGTGCTACATACTTCCTTGAATGAAATAGGTAATTACTTCGGAAAAAAATACCTACCTCAACTTATATAATAGAAATATAAAAGTGAAAGATACTTATTTCCATTCTACTAGACAGTGGACATTCAGTCAGGAAACCATATACATCAGAACTCCAGCAAAACTGTTTGGATGGACTCATCTCCCACAGCAAACTCATTATTATGAAGAAAATTGTTGAGCAGTACTGTAATTTCTAGATATAAGGCAAATATTGGGTGAATTGGATGTGCTCTGCTGGTAAGAAAACACACTTCCACACATTTAACTCACGTCAATAAAGAGCTAATACCATCAAATTACTGTCGAATACTAACCTGGAACCAAAATAGGAAATTGACGAAGATAATACTATTTTAGCTTGACTGATAAGACTTCAATTCATGAAAGCTTCAATTGATTCGTTATCAGATAAGACTCTTTTCCTCCCTCTACTGAAACCTTTCCTTCTCCAAAAAGAAGTTACGAAAGGGCAGGCTGAACACCCAAAGACCGCATGAAAATCGAGAGAAAAAAAAAATTCTTCATCGTTTTCGCAGCATAGAAAAAACAGAGAAAGTCAAAACATACGAGAAAAACGTAACATACAGCAACGCTGAAGAAAGAAAGGCGAAACGAACTGAACTAACCTCAGGAGAGAGAGAGGGAGAGAGAAGCAGGGGTTGGGTAAGGCTGAGAGACGATAAGAGGAGTGAGGAGGAGCAAGAAAATCGTGTGGAGAGAACGCCAACGACGTAAAATCCCCTCTCCCCCTCATCGACATTGATAGGCACCTGGCTTCTCGGAATCTCGAACCGGGTTTATATAATCCAATTCACGGTTTGAACTTCGAATCTAAAACCGGCTCCTCTCTGAATCCACAAAGGTTTCAGTTTAAAAAAAATATAAGATATATTGTTCAACAAGCCTTGAAGGCAGATCCGATCATGATGTACACCGCAAACATGGTTAGGATCCAGATTTGGATCCGGTATTGGAAAACTTCTGACCAGATTTAGGTCCCTATCAACCAATTCGGGCATAGGTCTGACCCGTCAAAGACTCAATCGCAAGTGGAGTGGGTGACCCTAAACAACCAAATCTGGCAGCTCTATCCTCTGGTTTGGGTTTAAGATCTGCACAAGTTTTTCAAATAATGGACAAGTTGTGCCACCCTCCTCTTTTCTGTTCCATCGTTCTGCAGATGCGTTTGACCTACAAGAAAGACTGGTTATGCAGGAACAAATAACTTTTTTTTTTCCCCTCATAAGAAACATAGGAAATGTGGGGAAAAGGCTACCATCCTTTATTACCAAAAAATAAAGACATGCACAGAAGAAACATGATCCTGAACATCAACTGCTGAGAGAGGACAAGCTGACACGAAGCCAAACACCTCCACAAACAGTGGCCGAGCCAGAAATTTTTTTGAAAAGGCACTGATTCACAAGTTTTCATACATGAAAGGACACTTACATGTATAACAACTTAAATATCAAACAATCTTAATATGAAAATGAAAAAAAAATTGAGAAGTTGGGGTGGGCAACTATGTCACTGTCCACAAATACTATAGAGAGAAGGCTGGAAGATTAGCTAATATACTGCACACAAATTTGTCAATTTTCAGTTGGGGTTAGCTCTTCATAAATCTGCGCTCTGTTACCGAGTTCTGCCATGGTGACTATCTTCAAACAATGAATTCCTTCTTCTTCTCAAGCCACGAGCGGAGCAGCTCCAATTCGGCTCCGTTCATGCCTCTGTCAGCTTCCACCGTAGCAGAACTAAGCATCTTTGACCCTCTTCTTTCCACACTGCAATGACAGTTCTGCTCGTCCCCTGCCTTCAGGGTCTACGCTTTTTACAGGCTTTTTGGCTTGTACGAAAGAGTGTCACACCCAGGAGAACTTGGCTCCATTCTAGCCATTGGTCCAACCATCGAGTTGTGTGCATACTTTTATGAATGGAACAAGTATGCATCGAAGGGGTGGAGGTTATTTTTCAAACTTTTTTATAAAATAATCGGTAATTTAAACTTTTTCACAATTCTTTTTTACGTGCTTAAAAAGTTTCATTTTCTATTTTAATGGGAGTATTTTGGCCATTCACTCCCTGGGCACAATTTTCGTACTCCAAACTCCTTGGGCCGGATGCATGGCTTCAAAAAGATCATTCATTCCAGTTGACAAAAATATCATAAATGATGAATGGGGGGAAAAAAAAGAGAAAAACTTTTAAACTCAAATTGGGCTTTTTTTTATTGTTGAAAAGAATGGCGTGTTTGAATGTCAAAATTACAATGTAGGTTACATGCTATATATATATATATATCACGTTCAGACGCAAGAGAGGGTATGCTCCGACACCCTCCAACATTTCTCTTCCAGATTTTTTGAATCACCTCCGGCGAGATCCATCTCATCAGAACGTCCCTACCGTGAAACCTTTTGGAAGACAATTGTACATACAATACGTGTAATGTCAACAAATGAACAGTTGAATAACTTTGATTTTAAATTCACATGTTTAACGTTGGTTTATTTGGTGATTTGACAAAACACAAAGCCAGCTTTCATGATTAATCGAACGTCCAATCTATGTTGAAAAAGGAGAAGGCCTGATCTTAAAAGTCATTGCTTCCAAACCTTGAAAACAAACTAAATCAAGAGCAGGAGTCCCACAGATACACCACTAAGAAAGAAACGGCCATGGCGGACAACATCAAACTACGGTACCTGGTGGCCTAAAACTGTACTCGGAACAGGCCAACGGTGACATATTATATCTAGCTGCTGGGCCATACACCCTTGTTAAATCATACCTCAAACCGGAAAGTGGCATATGCAGGTCCATCAAAGAAAAGACTCGAGTACCATCAACATCCTTCTACTGAAGTAGAACCATTGTCACAGTCACTGCAAGAATTTCGAGGGAAAAACAAAGCCAACTATATTTATGAACTGATGAGTTTATGTAAGACTGCCAAGCCAACTCTATCCCGCATTTGAGCCAGATATAAGATAATAAAGCAGCAAAATGATTGAGGTTATCCGGTTCTGTGAATAACAATTAACAAGGCGGCGTTTCCAAATTTAAACAATTAAGAAATGACACTAGTTTAATTGCCCAAAAATAGCTCTCTCTCTCCCTCACACACATAACCAAAACACCGATTAGTTGAAAATTTTTGAAACCCAACGGTCGGGAGCTGTCGTCTGTTCTACCCTCACCTTAGAAAGAATTATAAGTTTTATCTTTTACATAATCGTACAGGCACTAGTACCAGACAACCTCAAGAGCTAATAGCTTGCCACCTTTCTCCTCCACACAGTTCTCCCTCTGTTAATCTCGAGCCCATTACCAGACAATCTCAAGAAATGCAAGAATTGGATGACTTCCTTGCTTGAAGAGTTCACATTCTGCTTGGATGCAGTTGCAGACCCATTTGCAGAGCCATGGCTACTGCTTGAGATATCTTCCGTGTCGTCTGACTCCAAGCTAGTCAAGGAATCAACCTTGTCATCTCGTTGGCATTCCCTTCTGTAATCTAAAGTGATGGTTTGAAGCTCATGTCCATCTAATACTTCTTGCGGCATACTCTGTTGTCGAAAAGAAGAAGACTGTGACTTTGCTAGCTTTGCTTAGTTCAGATTCTAGTACACAGTAAGCAATGAATTTCAAAATAATCATGCATTGACAACCAGAGAGAGATGTTTCACCTCAAGAAGCCAACCAATATAGGTCACGTTGTTCACATGCTGGTTCATGTCAAAGTCTGAACGCCTAGGCTGCAAGATTAAGAACAAAGCTACTTTAAAACTGAAAAACTCAGGTAACTTGTGTCCTTGATTATTTTAGGACAAAGGAAACGTTCTCACCATGAGTCCCGACAGCAAATGCTGAGCCGGATCATCAAGCTTAGGGATTTTTTTCAAACAGAAGCTGTCCTCTTCAGGAAATGCCAGTCTGAAAAGAGAAAGACTAGTTGAGTACATCACCTACAGATGGCTAAGTATTTGACACAGCAGGACAATGCTTAACATTACTCATGTTTCATACCTTCCATTTGCTTTGCCAAACATTAATCTGGTGCCAGGTGAACGTAACAAATGATTTTTTATTCTCAATTAACATTACTAATTTACCACGTTGTGCATCATAATCAAGTTACAATAAACCACCATTTCGCATCACTTGACACCTTGAAAGGGCTAAGTGTTTGACACAGCAAGACAACACATAATAGTACTCATGTTTCATGCCCCAGATTTGCTTTCCTAATTTCGCTTAATATGGTGTCAGGTGGATGTAAGAAGTTTTTCTTTTCTGGATTAATTAATAGATAGAATTTCACAGAAACAAGACTCTGTTTTATGCATTGAGATCCCTGGAACCATAACCACTGGGTTGGAATCATTGAATCCCTAAATTCAACTTGAGAACACAATTGACTTGAACCTGATTAGGTGCATGAGGTTGGCAATAGCGATTAGCAAAGCTGTCAAAGTTAAAATACACTCTCCCATGTTAAGAAGATGTTAAGAAGCCATCTTCATAAGATTTACAGTATCCTATGAGAGACAGAGAAAGGGATTTATGGAGTCACAAAAGCTAGAGAGATCTAATAGGATTGTCAACTAGATCATTACCGTAGCTGAAGGAGACCTAGTCCTGTCTTTGCATAAACCACCTCCTAGTTGGAACTCCACCCGGGCCAGGTACCGGGGGCCCAACCTGGCCCTTCTTACTTGTATTCTCATTCTTGATAACAAAGAGCACACCATACAGTTGTTTCTTTCAGTAAATGCTAAACCATGCAGGAAGAAAAATAGGATCCATTTGAGGTACCTTAGAGTTTGTGGACAGTAAAGTGACAGTTCATCCCGCACATCATCTGTAACTCTCTCAAGACGTCTTGTCACTTCATTCATCATCACCCATTTACTGGGGCACAAAACAGCTCCAAGCAATCAGCATTGAAAACAAAAAACCTCCGGTAAAGGCTGTTGAAAGAACATAATAAAACACACACTACAATTTTTATGTTGTTTTACCCACTTTTTTCCTTTGCTTGCTACATGTCATTTCATAAATGTTAAGTATATTTGTGTACACCCATATACAAATATGGCAAACATATGTTAGTACAAAAAAGCAAAATTTCCCAATGCTATTCCACTACTCCTCAAATTAAGTCACATGGTACGACTCGGGTACGAGTATGGAAATACAAGCATGGATATGGTAACTTCAAAAAATGTGGGTATGGAGATACGACAGGATATGTATATGTATATATGCAAAAAGCACAAAAAAAATAAAAATAAAATCAACATCTAAATACACAAGCGATATAAATAAAAACATTATATGTTAATGAACAATAACTCTAAAAAACAAAATAAAAACTGAGTTAGAACAAATTAAATCAAGTAAAATTAAATAGTTTGGATCAGCTTCGTGCTAAAAAGTACCCAAGTGTGTCCAAGTACTCACTTGAGGTACAAGTACAGTGACATAGGTATGCATACCTTATTGAAGTACCCATGCTACTTAGCCTCAATACTGTCTTTCAACCATAGTCACAAAAAAATACGAAAAAGGCACGATAAATAAATTTTCCATTTAAAACTTAAAAAAAAACCACCGTCTTTTTTTAAAAAAATGTTAAAATGAAAAAAAAAAAACAAAGTTTTTGCATTTTTTCCTTTTTTATTTTATTCCTGTTTTTTCTAATGCCAAACATTTTTTTCATTTTCTAATTTTTATTTGTTGCAAATCAACTTATTTTTTGATGTTTGTGTTATTACTTTACTTATTTTATTTTCCCCTCATTTTTAGTTTTTTTTTTTTTTTTTAAATTTACCATATTTTTTCTTTTTTTCAAGCTCGTCGTATTATGCCCGAGAAAAACCTCGCCGTTTAAAACTTGAGAAAGCTTTTTGTGACCATGGTTTCAATCAATATCACAAACTCTTCTCACCATATTAAAACTTTGACAAACAAAGTGAGAAGAAGATGGGTCATGCTTGTTTGAGATCTGGTAGGTTATAGGACTATAGGTCATATACCATAGGTATGAAATATGAAGGATTGTCTTTGCTTCTGTGTACCAGAAGCGACGATGGAGGACTGCATGTTATTCTAATCACACAAAAATTGGCATGATAGAGATGCATGACAAATTGAAAATTGAATGTTATAGTTAAAGCATTTGAAGTTCTAGAATTACAGTAAATCAGTATCTAAATACAGAGAAGTGAGAAATTATGTTAACACATAAACATTAGCCAAAACTAGTGTGGGACATACACAGCTTCAGTAAACTAGTGTGTTAATCTACCTGGTAGCTCTTCCAATAACTGTATCTGTTGCGAAGTCCTTCAAGATCCAGTCACGTCTTGTACCAATTTTTCCTTCTCCTTGGCACCATGTCTCAATTTCCACCACGTCAGCCCTGAAATGGTCTTAGTCAACTGAATCCAGCTAACAAAAGAGCATCAAAATTAGCAACAACACCAGAACTTGCAAGCATACCAAGCTGGATACTTGTACACTTCAATATGCATTCTAGCTGCAACCCATATAAGGTTTCGCTTTCTCATTGTATTGGTGGTAGCAAATCCATCAGTTGAAAAACCAACGCTCTGTGCATGGCTGCATGCAACTTCCTACATAAGATAAGAGAACAATGGAACGATAAGCAACATTATTGATGGCCCTGTTTATGTACTTGGTTAACCAACTTTTCAAACCGGCTATCAAAATCAGCCTTGACCTGAAGCTCACACGCACGTCCAATAAATAACTCGTGAATCATTATTTTGGGCTAATAAAGATCCACTCCAAGCAGATTAAATATCTCTGACCAATTTGGAACTCAAACTCATGAGGAAAGAGAAGGAACTGCTATCGACACAAATGAAGAAGATTAAACCAAAAGTAGTTTACCAAGCACAAATTTTTCCCTCTCTTACAGCTAATCCAAGGATGGAGGACCACATGGGGCTCCCATTAAGCCACTAAGACGTCAAGTTTAGGTATCTTACTCGTTCATGCATCAAGATCGTTCCTGTGCTTTATGTAACTATAAGATCCATTGCATGTAGAGTAAATTTCTTTGTTGTATACCCCAGTTGTCTGTTTTTATTTCTAATAAAATGCATTTATACAAACTTGCTACTTCATGCATAATGCATGGAATATCTGCTTATTCACATAGATAACCAGCCCAAACCGAGCTCATGCAGTAAAGAGAAAAAGTCATTTCGTGTACATCTTTCCCAAAATAAAGCTCATTGTACACTTAGATTCTGCCGAATATGAGATTCAAAGAGCAAGCACTCACAAATCGACGACCTAAAGAGCAGGGGCCCAAAAGAGAAAAATAGAATGCTGGATACACTAAATCTGACCGTAACACAAGCCAATGAAGAAGAAACTCATTACAGCAATACCTGCAAAAGATTCGCGACCGTCTCGATTGTGGCCGTTCGGTTGACGCCGACCTCGTAGCACCGCACGATGAACCTTTCCTTGTACGAGAAACCGTCTTCCTCCAAGTTCCCGAGGCGTAGCCGATCGGCGAGACTCTCCCTGGTGTCGCTGGACAGTTCAGAGACGGCCAGATCTGGGACTCCATGGGCGACGGAAGCCGACGAAGACGCCGGTGCTAACCGAATATCACGGCGGCTTAGGGACTGGGAACCGACATTCCGGCGATTGAAGGTCGGTTGGAGAAGTGTCGCCCGAGAAAAACCGGACACCTTGCAGCCGTGCAGCATTTCCTCTGCTGTAGAAAGAAAGAAAGGGAGAGAGACAAGGAGCTCCGGATGCCACCCTGGATGTTTGTCTCGCAACACTGTTTATACGCTCCGGGATAATCGTTTTCCGGATCCAAAGAAATGGCGGATGTTTCGGGTTTTGATCTACCGTGCGGTTCAGGTTCGAACGGATCGGATGATGCCGCATCCAGAACCGAAGCACCAGATCTCAACTCCAACTCCTGGACCCTGGCCCTAATTCGTAAGATCCGGATCTCGTGAGCGTAACTTTAGTCATGAAATGCTACATTAAATTCCAACCCGAATTCAAATCCAAAATCAAACTGATTTCTTTAACAATAAAGGGTGATGTGATAGTGACTACCCAAGATTCGAGGACCCGAAGACCGTCCTTTGAATGACCATTATTCTTATTATTATTATTATTATTTAAAACACAATTTCTACCTCGTCACCCCCTAACAGTTCATTGGGGCCCTCTCTTGGAGACAAGGAGCTCCTCCCCACACTTTTATATATATATATATATAAAAGTGGTAGGAAGGAGAGCTGGCAGGAAGCCATGGGTTTTTGAAAAAAATAAAATTTATTTATCATGATTTTGAAAGTTTTCAAGTTGGCCCTGGTAAAAATGTTGATAAATATTGTTTGGCCATTCTACAAATTTTGAAAATATGGTTTGGATTAGGAATAAAAATTTCTATGACAATCTGACCCTACACCATTGGACTGCACCATGAGAACAATCTTGGTTCCACGCTTGTATAAGAAAAATCTCAAGTCTTAGAGTAAGCACCAACCAGTACTCAATTTGTTTATTTTGAATATAAAATTCAATTGCAATTTGGTGAATTTAGAAATCTAATAAAGTAGATTGGAGTTTGATTTCTGGTCTAATCGAGTTGTGTGAAAATTTGGCATATACAAACTTATACCAACAGTGGCGAAGCTCAAACCCCGCTCATTGAAGAGTATGTCAGCTACTTATAGCAATTGTTGATATAATATTATTGATATATGATTTTTATTAGTTAATAAATTTTTAATAATTAGCTGTAGTTGAGAAATTCATAATTGAAGTTGAAGAACGGATCTAAGCGATTAGCTTGAGCCATTTTTTACATGGTTTCAATGAAAGAGATCGCGGGATCTAGGCTCCTGATGTTTATTATGAAATTAAAATGGGGATATTTAACCAATCAACCTTCAAGATAGATACAGAGCACTGTTAGGCAGCTTATAGCTGACCTGCATCCAGGGGCGGAGCTAGAAATTTTTCATGAAAGGGGGCGAATTAAAGTTTCTAAATTTTGACAAGGGTTGAAATATCATTTTTCAAAATTTTTATATAGGACAAGTGAAATTTTCTAAAATTCACATGTAATTTTTTTCTTGAGAGGGGTCCAGGGCCCCTGCGGGCCCCCCCTTGGCTTCGCCCCTACCTGCATCTCATTCGGCATCAAAGGAACAATCATGTGGTTTGCCATCCATTTCTACTTAGATTTCGTATCCTGCTAAACATTGAATTCATCTTCCATACTCTGCCAAGGGATTCACTTCCTTTTGAACTTTGATACTATTAATCTCCAAACAGATTTAGCAACTTTTCATTTAATATGGAAATTGGACTCCTAAGATTCAACACAGAGAATTGATCTATTCATGCTATGCTGCTTATCCCTAGTTTCCTAATTTTATCTTGCTTTCGCAGCTGATTTGGTAGGCATCTTTGCCATGCTACAGCTTATTCCAGGTTCATGCTAAACTCGTCCTTCATTTGTTGAAAATTATACTAGGAAGAACCATCATTAAGATAAAAGTTTCTCACTTATCAGTCCAACATTTTATTAGTAACCTATTCCGAACCTATTAGCACAATTTTTTTCCATGACTTAACACCAGTGCCAAGGTTTCTCCATATGAAAGAGTCCTTCCAAGGTGCCTTAATCAACCACATGTTTTTGCTGCCATAGGGATACCTCGCTTCAAACCATCGCTACGGCCCAGTGTAGTGTTTCCTTTACTGCATAAGTTGTTCCTAACACCTGGTTGACATCATATTTGATTTTCGGATCATGCCAGCTAGTTTTCGTTTATGCAACCTTATCATCTCCATTCTTGTCACTAATATCCCTCCCTCAAATAGGGATCCATGTTGGGATTTCCCCATCTGGATAGTCCTGTGTCGATAGGGTCCATATCCGTTTCGGACCCTAAGTATAAATACGTGTCTCGTGATGGTGAGAGATACATCAAGTTAATCCGGTCTGGGTAATCGGTCCCCTTAGCCATACATCAATTGCCTGTCCCCATCACTGGGCTGCTATGGCTGAGGAGAGAAACCCACTGCCGCCACCGCCGCCGCTGGGGAGCGAGCATATGGGGACTGTAGCCGTTCTTCCCACAGCAATGTCGGCGGTCGCCTCTACAGGTTCTTTTTTCGCCCTCTATGAAACACACACATGAATCATGAATCCTTGTTCCCTTTCGATTTCTGCATTTTCCGTTTTGTATGCTATCTAGATTGTTCATAGCAAAGCTCCAACAATGGGTTATGGGCCCACGCCACGCATCGCTGCGCGTTTCCCTTTGCATATTCTGTTTTCGCAAGGGGAATAGGGCAGAAACGTGGAGGATCGGGGAAGGGGACGTCTGGATTGGCAGTCGTCAGCCATTAGGCGACGGCCGGACTTTCCCGTTGTGGCGTGACTCGCCGGCGACCATCCACGCCGTTGGGTGGCCTGCCGGCGGCGTTTTCGTCGCTGCTCTTACCAGCCCAAATCAAGAGAAAAGAGGGAAACGGGAAAATGGAAGGAGGCATTGGCTTCCGAAGCAGGGCGACGGCGGGGATGGGAGAGCGTCGGTGGGTGCCGTAAGGGTCGTCCGACGACGGCGGACCCACCGGTGGTCGCCGATGGTTTTCCCGCTGGTGCCGCTATCGCTTCCAACAACGCCCAAATCTGGAAAATATAGGGCACAATGGCAGACGACGGCAGGGAGGGCGATGGCTGGCTAAAGGCCTGCCGGCGGCTTCCCTGTCGCCGGGCGGCGCCGTGAGGCCCTCCGCCGCCCACCCAAGGCATCCCCTGAAGTTCGCCGGATTTGCTTCGCCGTTAACCGTTCTGCCATTGTTGCTGCAGTTTCGGTCGAACGGGAGACGATCGCGCGGTCGAGCGGGGAGGAGGGACGGACCCGGGTCGGGTCAGCATGACCCGACCCGGATCCATTAAGATTTGATTTAAAAAAAAAAAAAAATTTCTTCGCTCGTCTGCCGCTCGACGTCCGCCCGCCTTTTATTTTAAAATATCGGATCGGGTCGGGTCCGGTCGGACTTGATCCGTATCCATTCGGTCTGATTTTAAAACAGAACCGATTCGGTCCATTTCAGAACCGATTCGGTCCATTTCAGAACCGATTCGGTCTGTTTTCGGACCGATTCGGACCTTTTGGAACCGATTCGGACCTTCCAGAGACCGGTTCGGTTGATTTCGGACCGGTTCATCCAGTTTTGAAACCGGTTCGGACCTCTTAAAACAGATTCGGGGTTGTTTGAGACCGGTTCTTTCCCTTTTCAGACCGGTTCGTCTAGCTTTCCATCGGTTCGGTCCATTTAGGACTGATATGAGACCGGTTCTAAGCTAGATGAAGCTGGTATATGTGGTTTTTATGCCCATTTAAGGTGTTTAATGGATTGGTTCGATCATTTTAGATCGATACGGGACCGATTCATTATGTTTTATGGAGCTTTAATGAATAATTTGGATAGCATTAAGTTGATTATGCAGAAATGATTCATGTGATTAGTATGTTTCATTTTTCTATGTGTGATTTTATTTCTTATTCATGTACCATGCTTTGAAAAGAAGATTATGCTAAGGTTAATTTGTTGCATGATCATAAAGTTGTACGATAACGCTAATGTAAGGAGCCTATGTTAGTTAAATCATGTTATACCTCACCAAAGTGACTACGCATGATTTAAAGGCACATTAGTGTTTCATGTTATATTTATTCTCATTTGAAGTGACATTATTACCCAAAGGTAGTGTGTTATGTTCAGGAGAATAAGTAGAGTAAAATAGGAAAATAGATCCTTACATAGTTCTGTCATTTTACACCCAAAGGTGTTATGCTTAACTATAGTTTGGATTTACATTTCCTAGTTTTACTAGATAAAGTTAAGACGGAATACATTTGCGTATTAGGTATATTACCAAAGTAGTATTCTAATGACCCCGAGTATTTGTCTTGGAATTATTAGACATAAAGAGCCTTTAATTAGTTTACTGTTCCATCTGGTTTGTCTCATATAATGCATGTCAACTTATAGATGTCTTCTGTCGTCTGCAGTGCCTGGTTCAATTTATTTTAATGGCTCAAATTCTATCCCGTTACTTGATGACTCAAATTATGCTGAATGGAAAGAAAATGTGGTGTTTACATTAGGGTATATGGATCTGGATATGGCTTTGAGGCGACCTGAGCCCCCACCTCTTACACCTGAAAGTACACATAATGAAATAGTGTATTTTGACACGTGGGAGCGTTCTAACCGACTGAGCTTGTTGCTTTTGCAATCAAGGGTCGCTAAGAACATACGTGGTGCTATCCCACCTTGTAAATCGGTGAGAGAGTTCTTGGATGCAGTTGAAGCTCAGTTTGTCAGCTCTCATAAGGCCAGAGTCAGTACTCTAATGTCAAAGTTAATATCTATGAAATATCAAGGAGGGGGTAACATTCGCCAGCATATGTTAGAAATGAGGAACATTGCTTCTCAATTAAATGACATGAAGTTGACTATTTCGGAATCATTCTTGGTATTCTTTACTTTGACCTCTTTACCAGCTGAATACACTCCTTTTAAGATCAGTTACAACATACATAATACTGAATGGACATTCAATGAATTGATGTCTAAGTGTGTTGAGGAGGAGGAAAGGATGAAGGGTGAGAAGTTGCAAAGTGCACATATGGTTTCTCACTCTGGGGCTGGTAAAGTTGGCATAAAGAAAAGTTTAATGAAAAGGAGTGCCAAGAAGAAGTCAACAACTCAAGCTAATTCTCAAACTGCGCAGACTAGCTTAGCCCCTATGAAGTGTTTCTTTTGCAAGAAAAAAGGGCATAAGAAGTCAGACTGCATCAAGTACAAGAATTGGTTAGAGAAGAAAGGTAACATGTCATTTGTTTCACTTGAAAGTAATATGTTACATGTTCCTATTAATAGCTGGTGGATTGACTCTGGTGCTACTGTGCATATTGCCAATAATTTA
>JAANDH010000367.1:289635-313451 GCA_011799765.1 Nymphaea thermarum
GCACTTGTAGCTCATTTTGACTTAGAGCTACATCAGATGGATGTGAAAACGGCTTTCTTGAATGGTGATTTGGATGAAGAGGTATATATGGATCAACCTCAAGGGTTTTCTGAGAGTGGTAAAGATCATTTGGTTTGTAAGCTTAATAAAGCGATTTATGGACTTAAACAGGCCTCACGTCAATGGTACATTAAGTTTTTCGAAGTCATTACGACTTTTGGGTTTACAGAAAACATCATTGATCGATGTGTGTACCTTAAGACATGTGGGAGTAAGTTCATAATTTTGACTTTATATGTGGATGACATTTTACTTGCTTCAAATGATCTTCAATTGCTAACAGAGACCAAATATTTTCTCGCATCTCATTTTGAGATGAAGGACATGGGTGAGGCTTCATTTGTTCTCGGCATTGAGATTCGTCGAGACAGATCTAAATGTGTTTTAAGTCTCTCCCAATCAGCATACATCAATAAAGTTCTCAAGAGATATGAGATGGAGAATTGTTCTCCTATTTCAGCACCCATAGCTAAAGGGGATAAATTGAGCCTAAATGATTGTCCAAAGGACGAATTTGAAAATGCACAAATGATCAACATTCCATATGCATCAGCGGTTGGTAGCTTGCAGTATGCGCAGATTTGCACTAGGCCGGACATTTCCTTTGCTGTTGGCATGCTTGGTAGATTTCAGTCTAATCCAGGCATGGCACATTGGAAGGCCGTAAAGAGAGTCATGCGATACTTGCAAGGGACAAAAGATTACATGTTGACATATCGCAAGATGGACCATTTAGAAGTGATTGGCTATTCTGATGCCGATCTTGGAGGATGCACCGATAGTAGAAAGTCTACTACTGGTTTTGTATTCCTTCTATCAGGAGGTGCCATCTCATGGGGGAGCAAAAAGCAGACTGTGACTGCTGCTCACACCATGGAAGCAGAATTCATTGCATTATATGAGACTACTTCACAGGCAATTTGGATAAAGAACTTCATTTCACAACTCAAGATAGTGGAATCTATTGAGAGACCACTTAAGGTTCACTGTGATAATGAAGCTGCAATGTCTTTTTCCAACAACAACAAAAGTACTACTTCTTGTAAGCATATGGAACTTAAGTATTTTGTTGTTAAGGAAAGGACGGAGAATCAACTAGTGTGTATTCAACACATTGGGACTACAGATATGGTTGCAGATCCTCTTACTAAAGCGCTAGCATCTGGTATGTTCTTTGAACATGTTAAGAGGATGGGTTTGTGTAGTTCAATGTAAACACACTATTATACAAACATTTTTGAATGTGATCACATACAGTTTGTTGATTCTCATTAAGCTTGTTGTGTATTTTGTATTCTCATTTGTTTGTTGAGAAGTTTTGTAAGACAACAAGGTGGGACCTTAGAGTGGATTTTAAGGCTAATCCATTCATTTTGTTTATCCTTGATATTGACTTGGACTAGTGGGAGATTGTTGGGATTTTTCCATCTGGATAGTCCTGTGTCGATAGGGTCCATATCCGTTTCGGACCCTAAGTATAAATACGTGTCTCGTGATGGTGAGAGATACATCAAGTTAATCCGGTCTGGGTAATCGGTCCCCTTAGCCATACGTCAATTGCCTGTCCCCATCACTGGGCTGCTATGGCTGAGGAGAGAAACCCACTGCCGCCGCCACCACCGCCGCCGCTGGGGAGCGAGCATATGGGGACTGTAGCCGTTCTTCCCACAGCAATGTCGGCGGTCGCCTCTACAGGTTCTTTTTTCGCCCTCTATGAAACACACACATGAATCATGAATCCTTGTTCCCTTTCGATTTCTGCATTTTCCGTTTTGTATGCTATCTAGATTGTTCATAGCAAAGCTCCAACAATCCAACGATAAACCTGAGTTTGCCAGAAGTTCTCAGCTTTTGTATGTGTCCGGATAATCATGTCTATTGATTAAAACTAAAATGCATAACGCGAACAAAAGCCTAAACGGCCGGACGGCAGGCCAGATTTCCTGATGTCTTATAATAAATCGAAGTCTCCGTCCATTTAGTTTGGCGTTTTTTAATCCTTTTTTGGATGCTTTTGGTGAGAAAGCGCCTCTAATATTGATCGCTNAGAGCAGAACAAAGGGTAGATGAAGAAGAAGAACACAGTTGTATGTTAGATTTTTGGGGTTTACTTCCAAGGGACTGCTCACGGCTCAGTATATTTTGTTCAACAAGACTTGCTAGGAATAAATACTCTAGCCCCTTTAGGTTTTCCCCAACCCTAGCTGCGGTTATATGGGAGACACTTTAGGAGGAGATTTAGATAAACCCACCCATAGGGAGTGCTTTAGCGAAATTATTTTCTAACCGGTGGAGAGAAAAGGATGTAGCGTTTCTTCTACTGCATAAGTTGTTCTTGACGCCCGAAGCTGGTTGTATATGCCACCTCTGTATATGTAATTTCATGCGCCATTTTAAGTATGACAAAAAAAACCCATGATTAATACAAAAAAAAAAACTAGTTGTAGGATAAAAATGAAAACTGTAAAAAAAAGATTTGGAGATTCGATAAAGTTAAAATTTGTCAGTCCATATATGCATATCATTATGACCAATATATCCCTTTAAGCAGTAAAAAAATATTTTTATTTTTTGCCTCACTCATAGTGTTATCTCATTATCTCTTAAATATTTTTTATTATCACATAAACATTATTTCATAAAAATTTTACTATCTCATCAGCCGCTTGTTTTGAACATTAACTCGGAAGCCGAATCGGTGCCAAAGTGGGTTAAAGGCAAATCGATTGGTGCACTCTATAGACACTAATGCCCTTTGGTTGGTGGCGGGAATGATGCACGTAGTTCATACGTGAAGTTGTTGTTCACAAAAAATACCCTTCGGTGCCACAAAATGACTTTTCGAAAAGAGAGTGCCCCGAGGTGGATGGTGGGAATGATGCGAAATCCCGTACATAAAAAAAAAAAGTTTGTCAGTCATGGAGTAGAGGCTTCCCCATAACGCTTTGAACGTTCGTAGCAGCAGATGGAGTTGTAGGTCGAAGGCAACTGTGATCATTTTTGTCGGAGCGGCTGTTGTCATCGATCGAAGAATGTCAGTTGGAGCAACCTTAAGGACATCTATTGAAATGAGCAGAGGCTTCTACCAGGTTCATTTATTCCAGAATGTGTTCTCATTCACGAGTTGTGCTTATCATCCTCATTGAAGGAAGTTATCATCGTCGGCCGAATAGCGTTTGTCGGAGCAAGCATAAGGATGATTATTGGATCTATTATCCTCGTCATTAGTTCACACATTGTAGAAGAGAAATAGAAGGAGGTGAGATAATGAAAAACAACTCATGCATATACTATAAAAGAAAAACAAGAGGAGGTGAGATAATGAAATAAGAAGATCATCTCATATTCCATATGTTTCTCATATGTAGTATACACACACATTGTTATTTGAATATCTTATATCTGTTTGTTTATCTTCGGCTCTATATAGTTTTGTTATTTCACTATCTTATATCTATTTTTTTGCTTCTTGTAGCTTAACGATGTCTACTTCAATTGATAAGAAGAATACGACACTAAACGTTCATTGTTCAATGTCAAATGGAGTGAAGTCGACCTATACATTGGACGAAATCTAAAGAACTTGAAAAAAGATAGAATGATAGGTGAGTATGATGTTTTGGCAGAACAAAAAGAGGAGGAAGTTGTCGTTGCAATAAAGTGCATGCCACATGAGATAGAGCATGTCATGGAGCAAAAGAAGGAAGATATGAAAGAAATGAGGAGGATGAGGTGGTGGAAGCAAAGTGACGTGCCGTGGATATATACAATGTAGGAGAGAATGAATTTGAACAGAAGGAGGTGGCAGACATGAAAGGACAGGCCGCAAAGTCAGACAATTCAGGGGAGAATGAAGTTAAGTAGGAAGAGATGGCAGAAACGAAACAAAGGGACAAAGACATTTGTGTTTGATGGATTCGAGATGACGATTACCCTATAAGACATTGTTAGGCTGTTACATTTGAGAACTCATGGAAAACTTATGGTCAAGACATACAGGTACAACTTGATAGGGAAGAGCAGCAACCTTCTAGGGTTGACAAGTTTGAAATTTAAGAAAGTTCTAGCCTTTGAAGGAAAGTCGACGTCATTAGTTGTTTCAGAGCTACAAAATAAATGGCAATATGCAAAGCATGATGCACCTTCACAAGAAGTGAACCAAACATTGAAGTCCTTTCTTGTATATTTATTTAGCATGTGTCTATTTAGTGACAATTCAGGTTCAAGAATAAGCTCGTGGTACATCCAAATTTTGAAAGATGTGGAGGAGATTCCGGCTATGCATGGGGGCAGTTGTGCTAGTGCATTTGTATAGCAAGCTGAAATGATTTAAGGACAGGGTTGCATCCATGGGAGGTTGTTGGTTGCTGCTGTAGGTATAGATAGTATCTTCATCATGTAAATTTATATGTAAAAAAATTATATGTAAATTTATATGTAAAAGGATTATCTATCTTATAATATCTGCATTTGTGTTTTAGTTTTGGATGTGAGAGCGCATACCTTCTATTTGACCCACTATGGGGTGACCATTTACAAATGCTCTTCCATTACATGCACAGTAGAGGTATTGGTCCCAGAGATTATAATGACATGTAGTCATCCAGGTAAATCATGTCGAATCTTTAGATGAGTCAGGTATGTATAGCAAATAGTGTTTCATACTTTGCTCAGTAAGGATGCTAGAATACTTGTGTATTGATGATTATTCCACGTTTATGTGTAGGTGCTATTTAGACCATACATTGGTGTTGACACCTAAGATTGAATTATGGATTATCGCGAAAGCTTTTGAGTTGTCGTGCAGAGACCTATGGTTTTTTTGCATGAATGAAGTAGAAATGCAGCATGGAAGCCAAGTCCTTTTGCAGCATGGCGTTGGCCAGTCGATTCCGCAACCACCCCAACCCTATAAGCAATTAAAGAACAAGAGTGCTTTTAGGGCTGGAGTTGACTGACAACTATTTTTTCAAAAAGAGCTCCATAACTATTGTCGTGGTGGTGGTGTTTATGACAACGAGGAGTTTGTACAAGGGTATCACAAGCAGTATTAGAATGCAGTTCATGGTCAGGTACCTAAAATATGTTTAGATGACTTTGTGCTCATCAAAGTGTGCGTGTTGGAGAGGCTGGATAACCGGAGCTCATATCACATGGTGTGCTCGCCCAAGAGGTGAAGCTCATTGGCATATGTGCATTTAGGTAGTAGTAGAGGAATCCAACGATACATGCAAAATGCATAACATGGTTAGAAGTTGTTGACTTCGAGGGGTCCCATGCCCAAATGCCATGGTACCCACCATGGTTGTATGATTTACTGAAATGCCACCTCTAAGCACCAAAATCCTTACTTCGAGACCAAGGGATGTTTGTTATAGAGGAAAAGTGAGAACAACAAAGTTACAAGAGAGAGAGGAGAGTGAATGAATTGTTTGATGATACAAGAGAAGTAGAGAACCTTCATCTCTGCAACTCGCTCAGGCGTTGCTTTGCGTAAGCACTCTCTCTCCTTCTCCATCTCACAAGAGATTCATGAGTATATTATAGAGTTGCTTTACTTATTTGTCTTTTGATGATGATACTAAGTTTCACAAGTAATGCTAATGAAGTTGGGGTGTTTTGTTCTAAATGAGATGTTAGTTAATTTGGGATATTTTGTTTTTCCTTGTAGAAGCCCATGAGATTTCTGTTAGTAGTTGTTCTTCCCAATTCATTTTCTTTAGAGAAAAAGAGTATTGTCTTGTTCATCACTTGGTTATTTTCTTGGATTGTGTTGGAAATGCTTTTGGTTTACATAGAAATGCATGATTTCAAGAGTGGGAACTTCAATATGGGCGGGTGAATTAATTGTGTAAAATGTATTTCCTTTGATGGTTTTGGAATGAGACTACGGTAATCCCCTCTGCTTTGGTTTTAATTTAAATATTTGATTCTAGGGACATTTAATTTTTTCCCACTGAAGAATAGGATCATGAATTGAACGAATGTGTTTGATCTATTCAGGCAGTTGTTAAAGTCTATGGCTTACATCTCGCTGCATAAACAAAAGGAGAAGGAAAGGGAGAAGGATTGCAGCCAGATCATCTCAGCTCACTTGTCACTTAGCTCTTGAGGCGATTTTTTTGTGTGAACAAACTATCTAGACTGGATTGCATACTTACATGTGCGACATATATGAATTCAGTCATGGGATTTTCTTCATCCAAAGAAAATTATATTTTATTGAGTCTCATAGACCTTACATGTTTCTTAAATACATCAACAGTAATTGGCTTAGTAAGAGGATCTGCTACCATTTCATGAGTAGATATGTAGTTAAGCGACACTTTTCCCTTCTGTACTACATCTCGCAAGTACTTATTTTGTTAGGTTTAATTCAAGGGTTCCCATCTACAAGAAGATAGGACTACATCATGTGAAAAGACAAAAAGTTAAAGTTATAGTTCCATTATTTTTTTTTTGCTCAAGTCAAGCGTTCATTTAAACAAAACAAAGCTTGTTTCTTGAGTACTTGAGGGAACATACATACACGTTTTCCATTCCAATAAAAAAGACAACGATAAATCAAAGGAACTGAATGGAATTGGGATGTGGATGGAATATAATGAAATAGAGCCCCTTTGAGGTTTCCTATGAAATGAGGCATTAGAGGCGGTTCATTTCCCCATGAATAAATAGTGTGTTCCATCCTTTCTATGGTTACTTCTTAAATGGTGAGGTCCTATCTATACACCAGAGCCATTTCTCTCATTTAATCAATGTTATTGGCAACTTGTACAGTTCACACCATTTGGCTCTTGTATCGATATGCTTAGTTTTACCATGAAATTTGGGATTTTTGATAAAAGTAATAGCAGCCTGATTATCAGGGTAAACTTCATTTGGAGCTCTTGCTTTTGAGACAATGTTAAAGTGTTTGGAAAATCTCTTCAACCAAACACCCTCTTATACTGCCATGGACTCACCTACAAACTTAGCTTCCATGGTAGATAGGGCTATACACGTTTGTTTCTTGCTACACCAAGATATTGTCCCATGATTGAGCATAAATACATATCTAAATGTAGACTTACGTTCATCAAGGTCTTCTCCTTAATTTGCATATGTGTAGCCCTTAAGTCGTAACTCACGACCGTGATAGCATAGTACCAATTGTCAGTGCCCTTTAAGTAATGTATTATCCTTTTAACAGCTTTCCAATGAATCTATTTAGGATTTGACTGATATCTACTGACTATGCCAACTACATGGCATATGTTAGATCTTGTCCACATCATTGAGTACATTAGACTACTAACCACAATCGAATAAGGTGCATTTGACATTTTCTTTTTTTCTTCTGGTGTTTTTGGCTACATTTTAGAGAGACTTTCACCCTCTACTCATGGGAATATCTACTAGCTTGCAGCTTTGCATATCGAATCTCTTTATGACCTTCTTAATGTAAGACTCCTGTGAGAATATAAGAAGTATTTTTTAGCGATATCTTTTGATCACTATACTTAATATAAATTTCGCTTCGCCAATATCTTTCATTTCAAAACGATTAGACAACCAATTTTTTATTGACTTGATTAACTTCATGTCATTACCAGCCAATAAAATGTCATCAACATATAGGGAGAGAATGACAAATTTCTCCATTTATCATTTCATACACACAGTAGACCATTAGACATTACTATCTCATGAAAGACATTACTATCTCATGAAATTTTATATGTCACTGTCTAGACAACTATTTGAGTCCATAAATAGATCTCCTGAGCTTGCAAACTTTGCACTCAAAACCTTTGGCAACAAACCCTTCAGGTTGTTCTATGTAGATTTTCTTGTGCAGTTCTCTATTTAGGAACGTTGTCTTTACATCCATTTGATGTTTTTCTAAATCCATATATGAAACAATAGCTAGTATAAAGCAAATAGAAATCATCTTGACAACTAGAGAAAACATCTTATCATAGTCAATGTCTTATTTCTATGTGTATCCTTTTGCCACAAGCCGACCATTGGATCTTTCAATGGACCCACTCACATGTCTTTTGAGATTGAGAACCCATTTATTTCCAATGGTCTTCCTTTCAAGTGAAAGATCAGAAAGTTCTCAGACTTTGTTATTGCTCATGGATCTAATCTCTTTTTCCATTGTTTGCTTCCATTCTTCTTCTTCTGGACAAAAGAGAGCCTCATGAACATATTTTGGGACATCAATGTCATCAGATACTACCATTGTGGCTTCACCTTCTATCTCAAATCTGTATCGAAGGATTTTTATCCTTGCACTCTGATGAGGCACCACATTTAGACTCTGAAGCTCATGTGGTTCATTCCCACTATCACGAATTGATTGAGACCATACATCTTGTATCAATGGCTCTTGATCATTTGTCTTTGCTTGTTCTGGGTCATTCAACTCGTATAGTTAAACATCTCTATTTAATCTCCTTTCTTAGGGAATGGTTTTCCAAGAATGTTGCATCCCTTGAATCTAACTCGTTCACATTCTCATTTGCATTTTATCCTAAGACATAACATTTGGAATGTTCACAATATGGAATGAAGATACATTTCTTCTCCCTTGGTTCCCATTTACCATACTAGTGGGAAAGATTTATGAACATATGTTGACATACATGCATGGTTATTGCATGAGAACTAGAGTGTACAACTAGTGACACATGAACAAAAGAAAGAAACAAAGAAAGAAGACTTAGATTGTGAATAATATTGGGGCACAATACTACAAAAAAATGATGGTTTTATTTAAGTTTATGTCTGCCCCAAAATATCTTGTAATTGTAGATTTAAAGCAAGGTATCTTTTTAACACAAAAGCATATTGGAGGAAGTGACCCACTCATCCTCTCGAAAGGACAAGAAGCTGCTCATGTAACAACTGCTATACAAGTTATTCAAAATCCTCAGTAGCAGACTAACTGCTAGGATAACTAAGTTGGAACATACTTGCACTTTGTTGAAATAGTTTGCACTAGTCTAACGAAGGAGTCTCTTGAAATGGAGTACCATTCTAATCCAATCTAAATAGAACCAATTTCAATACAAAGACTATGAGTTCTTGCTTGCAATTGAAAATGATGTCCATATATGCTACTTTCCTCCTCAAGGTGGAAGAACCGCATCATTCTGCCACATTTTACCTGAGGATGTCAAAGTTATAGATATTCGAAGACAAATCACAAAGTAATTAATAGAGCATCTTTCTGCAATACGTGTTTTGAAGATTAAGCATAAATGTGACAGACATTGGATGAGGTGTGATCCGATGGCTCTCATGATCTATTGATTCGACAAACATCGACCGAATCGACCGAAGCCCCCGTTCACTTTCTATATATTCAAATTCAAATATTATGAATGTCAGTTGTTAATAAACAGGTCATTAGATTCCAAGAAAAGATAATGCATAATATGCATTATTGTTGGGGGCCCATCCAAGTGGTGAACGAAACTGGAGTACTATTTTTGTCTTCACTGTCGTGCTGAGATGGGTAGAGGATCTTTACAACTAAGGCATAGGGAATTCTTCTTCAGGAACTACAGCCCTGCTACGGAGACTACCTTTCTTTACACCTTTAGAGTTGCTTTGAACACATTAGTTGTTTGCATGTGATCCTGTTCTATACTTGCTTAAAGCATGACTGTTCTTTCATTTTTTTTTCCGAATAAACAGGAAAAGGAGCCCTAACTCCTGCAGTGTCGCATCGGAATACTTTTGAGACCGAATTAGATTCTTGAATGTTAAATGTTGAAGGTTTTTACAATGAACATCTGCCCATCTGCGCAATTTACAATGTAAGATTTATTACTGCAAATCTTGAATGTGAGTTACATGGGCACCACCTAAGGAGGATCTTCCCACTGATCTTAATCAGGTTAGGTTTGTTGTCTGAGGGCTCCCCAGTGTTCATTGCTTTGCGTGGGCATTAAGCCAACCTTCCCTTCTCCAAAAAGAAATGTAGGCTTTGGTGGGCTCCAACGCAAACATTTCCTTTAGTCTATGGCCACCTAAGGTTTGAAGCCGCCATTGAGTGGAAAAAGTATGAGTTAAAAGAAAAGAAACAATAATGCTTGGGGCCACCAGCGGATAAGTTAGATGAACAGCAGATGACCGTACCATCTTAAAGCAAGTAATTTGAATATTATTCAAGTCTATCTCTTTTGAGTTGCACTGCACACTGATTGAGTCCAGACCCATCGTGGCCCAACAAAGCCTGGGTCAGTGCCGGGCCCAAGCTCAACCCGAACTTGACCGAGGCCCAAAGTGCCTGGGAATTTACGGAAGGAGACTCATTAGGTCATTATTTAGTAAGAATTTTTGGAACCCATAAAAATTAATAAATTTAGCCTGTGTTGGCTTCCATAACTGCACCTAATAATATCCATTCATGGTTCACAAGACACCAAACTGTTCGATTTCTTGTTGATATTTAAAACAATTACATGAATGTCTTTCTCTTTGTTCATGTTAGAAAATTATTGAAGAGAAGTATAATTATGTTAGCAAAGATAAGTACTTTTTAAATTGTTATTTTTCTAAAAGTTAGAATCATAATTTTTACTGACTTAACAATGGTTAAACAAAAAATAATCCTAATAGATTTTTTGAATGCAAAAATGTTAAATGACATTTTTTATGTCAAAATTACAAATGTAACAACCCAAAAAAATGACTGAAATGTGGGGCAAGTTGGATTCTGATTGATGCCAATGGGATTCATATTAAAAAATGCTGTTTCAAGGGAGCATAACGCGTTGCCTCTACATCCAATCCCCAAAACAGCCTTGAATTCCAGAAGCAAAACAAAAGAACGAAGCGGAAGTTGCATATCGATGATTGTTAATATATTTTGAAATCTTGTGTTCTGTGTACTATTTCAAGTCACTTTCTTAAGGCTTATGTATGAAATTATGAACACATAACATTTTTTTTACATTTATGCCAACTATTTTAAGTCATTGTATCAAACCTGCATAATGTTATTAACACATCTCATTCGCTTACACTTATATCAATTGTCACCACATCTCATTCTCTTACATTTATATTAAAGACGATTTTTTTTTCCTAATCAGCAAATATCTGAAAAGGGCAACTTTGGAATTTTTCGGTCATGTTCTAGCTCTGGATACAATAGTTATACATTTTGATTAATACAAGTCATATATATTTATATATATATATATCCATGATTGACTAAAATGAAAAGCCTGCCATCAACTTAATTAATTGTTGGTAAAGTATGTCATGTACCAAAAATATGTATTGGGCTATCTGATTATATTTTTTGTGAATTGAAATTATTATTGAGAGGGTTCAAGGCTCACAAAACCGATGGGCTGGCTCAAAGTACTAGCTGAAGCCTAAAGTTCTAGCCAGCAACATAAGCCACAATTTGATTTTTACTTTTATTTGAAACTCTTAATATTTCATTTTTTTAATAAAAACACTTGTACCTTGTTCTAAGTGAGCCACTAATGACATGTCAACAATTTATATGCTATATATATATATAATCAAACTTCAATACCGGCGAGCACATTTCGGCAAATTCTTTTATCAGTTTGATCGGAACGGCGATCGACCATTAAAAATTATTAAAGAAGAAAAAAAAAAGTGTCTAATCAGGCCCCACCTGTTGGACTTCTGTGGACTTGCGGGGGGGTCCCACCGCAATGGCAGCACAGTCGGGCATGGCCGTATGATTCTAACTTCGCAGGCAAGGGATGTCTCCTATAAAAGCAAAGGACAGAGGGAGAGCAAGAGAAAGAGAGAGGTGACAACACGAGACCTTTCATCTCCCGAGCTCGCTAATCGTTGCTTCCCGTAAGCTCTCTCTCTTTCTCCCTAGATAGTATCGGTTGCGTTTCTACTGGAGAGTTGCTATATTTATTTATCTTTGTGTAGTGTTAAGTTTCTTGGTTAACTTGTCTTGTGTAGAATGCATTCTCATTGTTGGTTATGGAGTGAAACTGTAGTAATTCTCTCTGTTTTGGTTTGAATTGATATATTTGATTTTGTGGCTATTTAGTTCATTCTTGGTCATTGCAGAACTGGTATTGAACAGTTTGCATGTTCTGGATTAGCAAACCGGGCCTTCTTTGTTCTAATTGATGCAAAATTCCTTCTCTTCATCAATCCTGTAGGTTTCAGATGATAAGAGAAATATCAAATGTTGTATTATCTCTTGTTGTATTATATGTTTTCATTATGATGTTAAGAATCGGTGAGCAACATGGAGTTGTTTCGTTGTGTACATAGCGGAGGTTGGCCACATGGAGTTCTTTCCACCCTTCACCTTCACAGTTGTGATAAGTGATAACCCCTTTGGGTTCAATTCTGAGGTCCTCGGTTTATGTCAGGCCTGTTGAAATGCATCCTCATTTGTGACGTGCATGATTCAGGAGGAAGAAAAGAGTATGATATTTCTCTAACTGGATCTCTTATCAGTTACCCCAGCCTTTTGTAGGTTCTCATGCACTGCAGTGATGATTTAAATGTGCAGGGCATGCATGACTTAGAGGGAAGAAGAAAAGTTTGAAGTTGCCTTAATTGGATTTCTTATCCAAATCTTTTGCAGTTTCTTATGCCTTTCAGTCTTGATTTAACTGTGAATATTTCTTTCAAGCCAATTTATAGGACAAAACAAATGTTATTCTACTCAGGAACTTGTTGCTGTCCATGGCTTACATCCCACAGCATGAACGTAAGGTGAAGGAAGGGGAGAAGGAATTGCACCCCGAAGTTCTTGCCCCTAAATTTGATGAGCAATTGAGGCTGCGCTTCAGACATGCTGGTTCAAAGGGTTGGAAGACAAATCTGCTGCCTTTCAAACGTATGGTGAAGGAAGGGGAGAAGGAATTGCACCCCGAAGTTCTTGCCCCTAAATTTGATGAGCAATTGAGGCTGAGATTCAGACACCCTAAATTTGATGAGCAATTGAGTCTGAGATTCAGACATGCTGGTTCAAAGGGTTGGAAGACAAATGTGCTGCGTTCCACGATACAATATGCTGAAAATTCAATTGTTAGATGTTTCCCAGTTGGATCAATGGAAAATGGTGAACTGCCTGATTCAATTTGCTTGGAACCATTCCTGCGTCCAGATTCTTTAGACTATGGGCACCGGACGGGCAGGAAGTACTTTGTTTTACATAATGTGGATGAACCAAAAGGTTTTTTGAGTTGAAAGTTATTAATGACTTATTGTGCTTAACTGATTTAAGCTCATCTTCATTTAACATTTATTAATAGATGTTGTGTTGGATGGTTAAATGATTGCATGTTTCAGATTCAGAAACTAGCACATGCCATGTCAATAAAGAAGAGTGGTTGAGCATAGCAGAGAAGATACAATCTGGTGTTGTTACTGCCTTCCAGATTGTGAGGAATCTAATTCAAGATGATGAACATATAAAACTAAAGCCTTCTTTCGTTGCTCGTATCGGAAAGATCCTTTTCCATAGGCAAGTTCTGTTTATTGGTTAGCATTTCTTTCTGTGATGTGGATATACAGCCGAAGATGTGTATGGTTTTGTTTTCTATTTTTGTCCTCATATTTTGTTTTTTTTTTTTTCTGGAAAAGGGTTTTGCAACAGCTGACGCATAATTTCTATCAGATAAAAAGTTGTTTGTCCACTGTTGTCATTATCATTCTTGACAAAGTTTTTTTCAGAAATTTTTTTATTTTTCGCGATGTGATTTCTTAGGAAAATACCAGAAAAGTATCTTCGAGAAAATAAAAGTAAAAATAAAAAACTCACATTCTTAAAAATTACGAAAACAAGGCTTTATGAAAGACTGGAAGAATATCAGGAATATCTCAGGATAATAGCATTGCACTTCTGTTTTGGGTGATCATTTGAAAATATCAGGACATTTTGCCTTTGTTATCTGCAGGATTCAAAATCCGCTAATGTCATGCTATTTATAAAATACAGATATTTGTCACTATTACTTGTCTCAATGTTTATCCAAGTTTGTTTGTATGGATGCTTTGCTTTTTGTTTTACATGTGAGAACCCATGGTTCCTTGGCAGGTTACATGCCATGAAACAAGAAATTAGAACCAACCTAGTTTTTGCACAGCATACGACACCTTGCACACATGGATACGTAAAAGATAACTGAAGTTCTGAAATATCTGGTGATTAGTTAAATTTTTCTTAAATATTGAATCATGTTTCACATAGGTAGTTCTCTTGAAAATGAAAAGTTCATGTTTGTCGGGTATCTTCTGTAATTAACTTATGCAGATCGTTTTGTTAACTTTTCACTAGATTTGTTTCACTGCAAAAAGTTTTATTTTTCTAGAGATGGTTCTAAGATTTAAGTTCAGTTGTTGTCTTATCCTATAACCTGACTGTAGCTTAGAAGAATGATGTTTATCTTTTTTCTAAATTGGTAAATCTGGTATGTTGTGAGATCTCTTTGTTGTTGCTTCCTTTTTCCAGAATTTGTTGCAGTTCTTTTTTATAAGAAAAAAATTTTCAGTGCATTGGTAACACATGCATGTATGATGTACCTATTAGCCTGTAATATAATATGTATTTTTATACCAACTATATTTGCTAAGAATAAGTTAGATTTTTCCTGACTTTTTTTTGAAGACAGCCTTTTAACCATTGGGAGGTACTGAACAAAGCAGTTTCACACATTGTCACAGGAAAACACATCTTATTTGAAAAAAACGCGTATAATATGCAAAAAATAAGTCAACTGTATAAAACGTGAAAAAATGTGCCTTTTTAAAAAAAATATGCCAGAAAATAAAAAACGTGAAAAAAGCATATCATACATGTTTTTTTTGTATTTTTTATGATTTTTTATAATTTTTAAGATTTATAAATTTATTAAATGTTTTAAATTTCTAAAAATTTGCATAGATTTTCCCGAGATATTTCTGTGATATACAACTTTGCCGTATTATACTCGAGAAATTTCTTGTCATATAATACCCGTACATGATATATGTGACAATGGTTTGTATGGATGCTTTGCTTTTTCACATATTATCCTCTGTAGTGTTACTATTTGGAATCTGGATAAGAGGTGCACAATTTATTTCTTGGTGGGACAGTAAAGAATCCATTAGCCTTGAGAAGTTAAAAAGAGGCTTCCTCACTGAAATCAATCCTAAGAGTGGAGTCAGCAAAGTGTTCAACACTGATGTTACTGAGGAATATATGAGCTTCGTTGAGAATAAGGTGGTCCAAGATATTGGATTGACGCTAAGGGGGCAGAAAGATGAGTACCATTTGAAGGTTTGGATACTTTTTTAAATATATCAACTATGTTCGCCATGTTATTTCATCTTAATTATGGCAAATGCTTAATTATTTTTGTCTTTAGATTGAAGACAAACAGCTACCAGATTGTATGCTCACCTGCAGGTGTGTAAAAAATGCCGATGGAAAACTTGAGCTGAAAAAGGTATTTGCTTTAATTCAATGCATTTTATCTTAGCTGTAATACCATCTTCTGAGTTGTCATTTTAAGTCCTCATGAAGACAGATAGGTGGACTGGCTTCCATGAAGATGAACAAACTATTAAGGTTGAAAATTCTAGGTTGTGGGTGAAAAAGAGTAGGACATCATGACATTATTCTTTTGGAAGGTTGAGTATTTGTTGAAGATAATAATCATTGAACTTTATCATGCAGTGGTTTATACTTTTGTAGAGTACAAAACACATGAATTGTTGCATATCCTGATATGGTAGTATGGGATGCTTTATGTGACTTTTCCGTTCATCTTCCATTCAGGAGTTCAGGGTTAGGTGTATGTTTTGTGTATACTGTATATCAATGATTTTTCTGTAACATTTTAATTAATGTAATTTATTTGTGTATACCAATCATTTGTCTGTAACATTTTAATTAATGTAATTTATTTGTTAAAAACCTGCCTAAATTGATGACATTGACAATTTGCTATCTTCCTTAATTTTCATTCAGATTCTGCATTAAAGCAATTAAAATTAGTAAGCCCGTGATAAGGAATTTGTCAATTTGTATTCTGCAGATAGAAGCAAGCCCCCTCCGACATTTAGTGGTTGATTTGTCATGTGTTTTTCAAGATTTTGATCTGAGGATTATGTTGACCACAAAACGGATTGTGGAATCTTTTACTGTGAGTTCCACTGAGCACTTACCATGGATGAAGATGTGGTCAAATTTGTACATAGTTTTCTTTGCACCCATAGTTTCTCTTATTTTATATGAATTCTCAGGCTGAAGAGAAACATTGCATAAAGGAAGTTATAGAGTCAGCTATCCTTGACCCTAACGTGAAAGGTGGATTGAGATGGTCACTTGGGAAAGATTCTGCTGGAGGAAGGTTCTACGTACAAGAATCTTTTCATATTCTTTCCAGATCTTTTGCTGGGCCAACAGTAAGGCTGAAGCTAAGAAATGCAGATAGATTTAATCTAAGTAGTTCACATGGGAAGATTTCTGACGAAGTTTCTGTGAAGTTAATTGGAGTAAGAAAGCATTTGAAGGTGAAACTACTGGTTTTTTATTCTCTGTTGCCATTTAAACCTTCTCTCCATTGTCTTAATTTATGAATCTTAATTGCTTTTTTCCTGTCCCATTTTCCTGCAAATACATCGTTACTACTATAATCAAACATATCATCTACACGAAGTTAAATATTCTTTTTTTTTTCCAGATTCTATTAAATCTTTGAATGCATGATAAGTACCAGTGGCTTAGTGTATCGTCAAGCTAGTTAGCTTTTACTGGAACGTTATGCATCCTTTATATTCTTGAATACAGCTCCAGTGGGCCTACGATTTCCAGAAATTTAATGTCAGATTTTACCATATACTCATGAAAGTTATCCAAGTGTGGTAGTTGGTGGTTTTACCAGTAAGAATTTCAGTGCAGACTTTCATAATTGGCGTTGATGTGGTGGAGTCTATGCTGTAAGCCTAAACAACTCATTGCTGCCAAGCATGCCTTAACTAGAATGGCCTTTAGGATTGATGATTTATATTTTGATTTTTTTTTCATTTATTTGAACATATTTTCTCTTCATATTAAAAGTGCATGATTCATGGTTCCCTGCCCATCCTGTGTGTTGTCTCATTTGCTCCATAATATTCACCATGACAGGAAGCTGGTGGTGGGGATGAAGCTATGCAGGAGTGTTTACAGGACACACTGAAGTTGATATGGGACAATTTTATAAACTGCAAGAGCTGAAACCATTCTATTTTCTCTTAAGAGTCATTAAGAAGAGTTTGAAAATGATACAGCATTTTTCTGTTTTTGTTGGTGGACCTTAATGATGTGTTCAAAGTAGATGTATGATTTTCCTGCTCCAAGTTTCTTGCTGAACATTTGGTTAATCGTGTCTAGTAATGCATTTCTCAAACAATGTATTTGCAATAAAATAATTGTCAGAATTCTCCTGCGTCATGCACTCTCACATTCTGTTACCTGGTTGTCTTGTTAATGAATTGCTGGTGGGGTACCGACCAAAAAGTTTGTAGTCCTCGTGATGTTGCACCTTCGCCAGGACGACATGATCTGATCTCCTGCATATCAGTCAATGTGCTTGAGGTTTTGTATTTCAACGTATGGAGGAGGAACGGTTTGGAGGTACTTTATAATGTAGTCCTTGCATTCACAATACGAACGCTTTGGAATATTATTTCCTAGCACTAGATGGAAATCCATTCTTTGGAATATTATTTCCTAGCACTAGATGGAAATCCATTCTTATTGCAAGCTTCGAATAATATGTCCACGATCAGCCGGTCTAACCACCATCTCTATTACAGGAGTAGAAATGTTAGTATTAAAAGTTGCTGTTTGCTAGTAATGGGGAATCTAGGGAAGAATGAAGACAACAGGCTTCCTCTTATGTTTCTATTGGTTGCAAAAGCCGGTCTAGACTCCTTACATGGGCTGACAAGTGGCTGAACGAGTTGAGCGGAACCCAGGCCTAAATCCTCTGGTGAAGAACAGCAAATCTCTTTGACCAGCCTCCCCAACCCCAACTTATGCCTTCGACTTTTGCTGAACATGCCAACTATTTGGCTCTCTGCTGGTAACAATTCAGGCGTTTTAATTTTGTACCAGGAAAAATTGCTTCCAAGAAAGGATTGACGCTGTGATAACCAAGCTTCATGCACCTCTCTGGGGGCCGGTATTCTTGGCAGTTGGCACCGGATTACCCTGTTGTATACCTGAGATGTTCAGATGCTAAACCATGGTTTCTAGCATCATGACCTTCCATTCAGTCAAGCTGCAACAAGGTCACTGATCATGTCATCAGAAAGGCCGATGGTGCAGTGCGGCCATATTTGCACAAGGAGCAGTAACGATGGTAGAACAGTCCAAGCATGTCAAGCATGCAGACTGCAGTGGTCGCTGGAATGTCCTCTCAGTCCTTCCTTTACTTGCCTAGCCTTCAACAGCAGTGTACATTCAGTAGGATTGTAGGGTTGCAAGCGGATAAAATCCAGTACAACAAAATGCATATAACTCAGATCGAGATCGAGTTCTGTAAACTGGAAATTGACAAAATTCCTCGAACCAGATCAAAAGCACCGGAAACACTAGCAGTCTGGCTCCTTTTCCAAGATCTGCTTCCTGCTTCTGCTTTGCTTCTAATTTCCCATCACTTCTTTGAACCTGATCAACTTAGTAAGAAGGTTACATTTGAAAAATGCGATACTCTGTCAAACTTTTGCCCCACAGGTCGAGTGCCTTTCGCAAGTTTGAGTTGGACAGGTCAAGTTTAACAGTGACATTTAGGTGGCCACAGAAAGGGTTTCCTAACTTCAATGTGAAATATAAGAAGGCTGTGCAGTTTCATACTCGTTCTTCTGAAGTTAGTTACTGTTGAGGCTGCAAATGGATAGGATATGGGCATTCCAGTACTGATACCGACCAGGTAGAACAAGAAGGAATCGAAGGCATTTTTACGTCAAAAAGTGCACTCCATGTTGTAGATTTATTAAAAAGGTAATCAGAATCTGGAACAAAGCAATTGACTAGAGTGGCGGACCTTTACCTTATTTCAATACACTTGGATCCTGTTCTTAATTATCCATATCCAGAATACATCAGATTCAGAGAGATCAAAATGGTCCATCCCACGGATGGATGGCTGTAGGCGAACATCTGTTATATATCATCCTCCCCTACTACCATCGCCATGCCAAGATATGTTCAAATAATTATCATGGGGACGTATTAGACTAAGTGGAAAGCTACATGAGCATAATTAGTCAATAATGATCTACTTTTTGAAGATTCTACCAGCTCATTATACAATTTTAGTATTTTATTTTCTAGACTTCATTGAATATATAATTTGAGCTGCCATGCTAAATCTTTTTACCTGTGTGGTTTTGCCAACTACTGGGATCTCATATTGTGTTTGATTCAAACAGCTAACTTTTTCCTTTTTCTTCCCCCCGGGATAGGCTAACTGTTTTGGACCATGACTAGGGTTGTTTTTTCTTGTAAAGGGCAAATTTGAAAATTTATGAAAAGAATATGTTCAGTAACAGGTTTAGTAGAATATATATATATATATATATATATATATATATATATATATATATATATATATATATATGGAATAAAACACCTCTTTTTTGGGGGGAAATAAATGTGAGCTACAGACTTACAACATCCATTTGACAATGGTAGGTTGATATTATGAAATAGTGAGGGTATTTGGCTTGTCTATTTCATAAACATTTTAGAAAGAAAACAAGAGGAAGTTAATCAAGATTTTGGCAATTTTTTTATTCCCGTTTAACCTTAAATTATACCTTCTTTACAAGTTAAAAATGATTAAAAAACATCGAAACTACCATGTCCTCATGACAAGGATTAGCCTAACTCATCAACCAATTGTTTGAGAAGTTTTCACATGTATATGCAGTAATCAACGAACATTCTTTTCTTTGAGCTTCCTAAGATCTATTAAATCAGAGGACCTAATACATGCACAATATTTGCTCTTTTGTGCTCTAACTGTCAGCCAATGCACATGAATATACGAACAATTATTTCGCTTAATTTCATCGCAAAACAGTGATTCAACTTATGCCTCCTTCAACTTATGAGCTTTAAGCCGATCCGCTTTGCCGGTTGTGCTGGGCCTTTGCGTGACACGAACTTGCGCCATCTGTCGGCAAGAATAGAATTATTACTTAGTGATGAGAAAGATGAGATGGTACCAACAATCTTCAGTAGCAGACTAGCTACTAGGATAACTAAGTTGGAACATAGTGTTGGAGCTTTGCGATGAACAATCTAGATAGCGCATAAACGGAAATGCAGAAATCGAAGACAAACATGATTCATGTGTGTGTTTCATAGAGGGCGGAAGAAGAACCTGTAGAGGCGACCGCCGACTGAATGTCGGCGGCTGTGGGAAGAACGGCTACCATCCCCAATGAGTTGTTCCCCAGCGACATCGACGGCGGCGGTGGCGGCAATGGGTTTCTCTCCTCAGCCATAACAGCCCAGTGATGGGGACAGGCAACACACGTATGGCTGAGGGGACCGATTACCCAGACCGGATTAACTTGATGTGTCTCTCACCATCACGAGACACGTGTATTTATACTTAAGGTCCGAAACGGATATGGACCCGTATCGACACAGGACTATCCAGATGGGGAAATCCCAACAATCTCCCACTAGTCCAAGTCGATATCAAGGGTAAACAAAATGAATGGATTAGCCTTAAAATCCATTCCAAGGTCTCACCTTGTTGTCTTACAAAACTTCTCAATAACCAAATAAAAATACAAAAATAGACAACAAGCTTAATGAGAATCAACAAACTGTATGTGATCACATTCAAAAAATGTTTGCATAATAGTGTGCTTACATTGAACTACACAAACTCATCCTCTTAACATGTTCAAAGAACATACCAGATGCTAGCGCTTTAGTAAGAGGATCTGCAACCAAATCTGTAGTTCCAATGTGTTGAATACACACTAGTTGATTCTCTGTCCTTTCCTTGACAACAAAATACTTAAGTTCCATATGCTTACAAGAAGTAGTACTTTTGTTGTTGTTGGAAAAAGACACTGCAGCTTCATTATCACAGTGAACCTTAAGTGGTCTCTCAATAGATTCCACTATCTTGAGCTGTGAAATGAAGTTCTTTATCCAAATTGCCTGCGAGGTAGTCTCATATAATGCAATGAATTCTGCTTCCANCCCTTGAGGTTGATCCATATATACCTCTTCATCCAAATCACCATTCAAGAAAGCCGTTTTCACATCCATCTGATGTAGCTCTAAGTCAAAATGAGCTACAAGTGCAAGGACAATCCTCATTGACTCCTTAGCAGAGACAGGTGAATATGTCTCATTATAGTCAATGCCCTCCATTTGTGTGAATCCTTTAGCAACCAATGTTGCCTTGTATCTCTCTATGTTGTCTTTAGAGTCCCTCTTGGTCTTATAGACCCATTTACACCCTACGAGTTTTACTCCTTCAGGCAACGACACAAGGCTCCATGTCTGGTTTTTAGCCATAGAGTCAAGCTCTTCTTTCATGGCATTAATCCAGTGTCTATATTGTTTGCTTTCAACAGCTTCAATGAATGTGAAAGGACCATCATCAATATCTATGAAATCACTAGGCTCTTGTAGGTATACCACATAATCTGATGATATGGCAGATCTCCTGGCCCTTGTAGATCTACGAACAGGTAATTGATCATCTTCAATTTGTATGTCTACATCCTGTTCGTATTCATCAGTATGATCTACATTTAATTCATCTGGATCTGATGCATTACCCGTATGATTTGCATTCATGTTATCACGAGAGACAACATAATCATACACATTTACATTCTCTTTATCAGGTCTACTTTCAGTATCCTGTATTTCCTCAAAATTGAGGTTTTGTAATGCATCTAATCCAAATGAGCCATCTTCCAGGAACTTAGCCTTATCTGTTTCCACAATATGTGGTGTATGAGATGGACAATAAAACCTATAGCCTTTCGATCTTTCTGGATAATCAATGAAGAAACCACTGGTTGTTTTAGGATCAAATGCTTTTATGTAAGGGTTGTACAACTTAGCTTCAGCAGGACATCCTCATATGTGCATATAAGAGAGAGAGGGTTTCCTACCTGTCCATAACTCGTAAGGAGTAGTAGGAACAGCCTTAGTAGGAACCCTATTTTGGATATGCACTGCTGTCCTGAGAGCTTCACCCCACGAGGTTAGAGGGAGAGTAGAGTAATTTAACATAGCTCAAACCATTTCTTTAAGCGTACGATTTCTTCTTTCAACAACACCATTACCATTTTGATAGGCGCTGCCAGGCATAGTGTATTGAGGCACAATGCCTTCTTCCTTTAGAAATCGCGCTAATGGTCCCTCCCTTTCAAGTGTCAATCCACCAGCTATTAATAGGAACATGTAACATATTACTTTCAAGTGAAACAAATGACATGTTACCTTTCTTCTCTAACCAATTCTTGTACTTGATGCAGTCTGACTTCTTATGCCTCTTTTTCTTGCAAAAGAAACACTTCATAGGAGCTAAGCTAGTCTGTGCAGTTTGAGAATTAGCTTGAGTTGTTGACTTCTTCTTGGCACTCCTTTTCATTAAACTTTTCTTTATGCCAACTTTACCAATCCCAGAGTGAGAAACCATATGTGCACTTTGCAACTTCTCACCCTTCATCCTTTCCTCCTCTTCAACACACTTAGACATCAACTCATTGAATGTCCATTCAGTGTTATGTGTGTTGTAACTGATCTTAAAAGGAGTATATTCAGCTGGTAAGGAGGTCAAAGTAAAGAATACCTAGAAAGATTCAGAAATAGTCAACTTCATGTCATTCAATTGAGAAGCAATGTTCCTCATTTCTAACATATGCTGGCGAATGTTACCCCCTCCTTGATATTTCATAGATATTAACTTTGACATTAGGGTACTGGCTCTGGCCTTATGAGAGCTGACAAACTGAGCCTCAACTGCATCCAAGAACTCTCTCACTGATTTACAAGGTGGGATAGCACCACGTATGTTCTTAGCGACCCTTGATTGCAAAAGCAACAAGCTTAGTCGATTAGAACGCTCCCACTTGTCAAAGTACACTATTTCATTATGTGTACTTTCCGGTGTAAGAGGTGGTGGCTCAGGTCGCCTCAAAGCCATATCCAGATCCATATACCCCAATGTAAGTACAACATTTTCTTTCCATTCAGCATAATTCGAATCATCGAGTAAAGGGATAGAATTTGAGCCATTAAAGTAAATAGAACCAGGCACTGCAGATGACAAAAGATATCTATAAGTTGACATGCATTATAAGAGACAAACTATATGGAACAGTAAACTAAATAAAGGCTCTTTATGTCTACTAATTCCAAGACAAATACCAGGGGTCATTAGGATACTACTTTGGTAATATACCTAATACGCATATGTATTCCGTCTTAACTTTATCTAGTAAAACTAGGAAATGTAAATCCAAACTATAGTTCAGCATAACACCTTTGGATGTAAAATGACAGAACTATGTGAGGATCTATTTTCCTATTTTACTCTACTTATTCTCCTGAACATAACACACTACCTTTGGGTAATAATGTTACTTCAAATGAGAATAAATACAACATGAAACACTAATGTGCCTTTAAATCATGCGTAGTCACTTTGGTGAGGTATAACATGATTTAACTAATCATAGGCTCCTTACATTAGCGTTATCGTACAACTTTATGA